>JAAEAF010001417.1:0-161246 GCA_011037195.1 Triatoma infestans | reverse complement strand
AAACATTAAATATATTATTATCGAATACTATGAATAAAGACTTTGTTTTTTTTATGTATTGTTAGAAATATTCTAAGGAAGTGAATATTTCTGTTGAGCCGCGATATGACATACAAGACTAGGGCTAAGATTTTATAATATTTAGCTAAAGACTTTAATATTTTTTTGATATTATCATACAATACGATGAACAAATACTTTGTGTTTTTTTTATGTTCATGTTTAAATTAAATTATGTTACACTTATAATATTTAGCTACAAACATTAAATATATTATCATCCTATACTATGCACTTAGTGTTTCACTTTTTTATGCGTATTAATTCTAGTATACTATGTTTTTTCATGTTTTAATACGTGTGTGTATTCTGTATTTTTTACTTTTTTAAGTTTAGTACTACTATGTTTTATGTATTGTTTCATTTTTTTTCATGTTTTAATACTTGTGTTTTTGTAATTTTACTTTTATGTTTAGTACTAGTTTGTGTTAAAACAGGTATGTTTAATACTTATGTTTTTTGTATTTTTATTTCTAACAAGTGGATGTTTGGTGTGGACCTCATTTAATAGTGGAGTAATGTACATTACAATTCCAGCTTTGTTCGTCTTCACAACACTCAGGGTAAGTTTAATTTCTATTTTTTCAAATCCAATTAAGTCCTATGTCTAGGAGGAGACCCTCTGATTCTCTTCAGAGCTCAGAGGAACCGACTAGTTAGCTATTCTTCTCAAATCCAATCAAGTCCTCGCACCATGCCTATGTGTAAGTGGCTAGCAGGAGAGCCTCTGATTCTCTTCGGAGCTCAGGGGAACCGACTAGTTCGCTATCCAGAAGTGGGTATTTTGACGAACGTGTGTAAGCTAGGGCGCTCGGCAAAGTTCCAATCAGCCCCGATAAAACGCTGCACAAGTAGGCTAAGTTCATCCCGAATCCGCTTTGCGGTCGCTGGATGCGGTACAATCAGGCAGGTGCATAGGATGATGGATTTGTTTTTACATGGGCATAGGATGATGGATTTTTTGTTTTGTTTTTACATGTAAGAATTGTCTTTGGCCTAAACAAAATCTGGTGTGAAACACTCACACAACTTTCTTTTACTCCAGTTTTCAAAATGATAATTGACATTATATCAATTGAATTTAAAAACTCCTTTAGTTTTACTATTTATAATTTTTAATATTAATATTCCTGCCATCAGTATTTATAATTATATAATAATATCATTCTATAAGAATTGTCTTTGGCCTAAAAAAAATCTGGTGCGAAACACTCACACAACTTTCTTTTACTCCAGTTTTCAAAATTATAATTGACAAATTTTATAGTTTGTGTACCAAATTTAATGAAATTCGTCGAAAATTGAAAAAAACTTTTCAGTAAAAGCGCACTTCCGGTTTACTAATTTTGTCTTAAAACTTGGAATTTTGGCCATCTATTTAATTTTGTTTGGATGATAGAATTGTATGACTATGATATCACTTTAGAGAAGCTGTAACCCCAACCCTCCGTTAAAAGTGGCGTTAAAAGGAATTTTCCCAAAGTAATGTTTTAAAACATAAGTTGTAGATCTTTGTATATTTAGTTTATATGATATGAAGTTTCAAGTCTGGACCGCTTTCAATATACAAACATTTAGAGATTACACAGAATTGTATTTAACAACAGACATAATTCTTTTAAGCGACATAGTTGACCAGTTTAGAAATGTGTGTGAATCTATTTACAGCATTGATCCAAGTTGGTAATTCACAACGCCTGGGTTGGTATTTGACGCCTGTTTGAAATATACACAAGTAAAATTGGAACTATTGACCGATTATGATAAACATCTTATGATTGAATCCGGTATTCGTGAAGGTATCACTTCATGTGTTACAAGACATTCCAAAGCCAATTTGTTGCAATTTGCTCAAGCCAAGCACTCCTAAAGGATTAATTTGGACATGTCAACGTCCTACTGTTCACACTTACGATGCTACAAAGTTTGGTCCTGGGTTAACTGCCTTGCTACATGTAAAAAGTAAAAAAAAATACAAAAAACATAAGTATTAAACTTCCCTGTTTTAACACAAACTAGTACTAAACATAAAAGTAAAATTACAAAAAACACAAGATTAAAATATGAAAAAAAAATGAAACAATACATAAAACATAGTAGTACTAAACTTAAAAAAGTAAAAAATACAGAATACACACACGTATTAAAACATGAAAAAACATAGTATACTAGTATTAATACGCATAAAAAAGTGAAACAATACATGTTCATAGTATTGGATGATAATATATTTAATGTTTCTAGCCAACTTACCCGCATGTCCTGTATGTCATCATCTACCGGCTCAACAAAAATATTAAAGTCCTTAGAATGTTTCTAACAATACATAAAGTCTTTATTCATAGTATAGGATGATAATATATTTAATGTTTGTAGCTAAATATTATAAGTGTAAACATAATTTAATTTAAACATGAACATAAAAAAAAAACACAAAGTATTTGTTCATCGTATTGTATGATAATATCAAAAAATATTAAAGTCTTTAGCTAAATATTATAAAATCTTAGCCCTAGTCTTGTATGTCATAGCGCGGCTCAACAGAAACATTCACTTCCTTAGAATATTTCTAATAATACATAAAAAAAACAAAGTCTTTATTCATAGTATTAGTTGATAATATATTTAATGTTTGTAGCTAAATATTATAAAAACATAGCCCTCAGTCTTGGATGCATCTCACGGCTCAACAAAAAAATTACAGTCCTTAGAATGTTTCTAATAATACATAAAAAAACAAAAAGTCCATGTTCATAGTGTTGGATGATAATGTTTATAGCTAAATATTATGAAAACTTAGCCCTCGACTTAAAAAAAAACAAAGTCTTTATTCATAGTATTCGATAATAATATATTTAATGTTTCTAGCTAAATTTTACACAACTTAGCAGCATGTCCTGTATGTCATCTCACGGCTCAAAAACAATATTACAGTCCTTAGAATGTGTTTAGCTAAATTTTATAATTTTTAACATAATTTAATTTAAACAGTAACATAGAAAACACAAAGTATTTGTTCATCGTATTGTATGATAATATAGTTGGACCTAGTCCTGGGATGTCATCTCACGACTCTAAAACAATATTAATGTCCTTAGAATGTTTCTAACAATACATAAAAAAAAAACAAAGTCTTTATTCATAGTATTGAATGATAATTCATTTAATGTTTGTAGCTAAATAATATAACATATTTGCCCTAGTCTTGTATGTCATCTCACGAAATATAAAGTGTAAAGATACTTTAATTTAAACATGAACAAAATACATAAAAATTCACAAAGCATTTGTTCATCGTATTGGATGATAATATATTCAATGTTTCTAGCTAAATATTATAAAATATTAACCGTCGACTTGGATGTCATCTCACGGCTAAAAAACAATATAGAAGTTCTTAGAATGTTTCTAACAATACATAAAAAAATCAAAGTCTTTGTTCATAGTATTGGATGATAATATATTTAATGTTTCTAGCTGAATATTATAAAATCTTCGCCCTAGTCTTGAATGTCATCTCACGACTCAAAAACAATATTAAAGTCCTTATAGCTAAATATTATAATAACTTAGCCCCTCGATGTCATCTCACAGCTAAACAGAAATATTAAAGTCCTTAGAATGTTTCTAACAATACATAAAAAAGACACAAAGTCTTTTTATATAGTCTTAGAATGTTTCTAACAATACATAAAAAAACACAAAGTCTTTATTCATAGTATATGATAATATATTTAATGTTTCTAGCTAAATATTATAAAAAATTAGCCCTCAACTTGCATTTCATCTCACGGCTAAAAAACAATATTAAAGTTCTTAGAATGTTTCTAACAATACATAAAAAAAAAATTAAAGTCTTTATTCATAGAATAGGATGATAATATATTTTTGCCGCCTAGTCTAGGATGCCATCTCACGGCTCAAAAGCAATATTATGGTCCTTAGAATGTTTCTAGCTAAATATTATAAGTGCAAACATAATTTATTTAAACATGAACATAAACATAAAAACACGAAGTATTTGTTCATCGTATTGTATGATAATATCAAAAAATATTAAAGTGCTTAGCTAAATATTATAAAATATTAGCCCTAGTCTTGTATGTCATCTCCCGGCTCAAAATCAATATTAAAGTCCTTAGAATGTTTCTAGCTAACTATTATAAGTGTAAACATAATTTACTTTAAACATGAACATAAACATAAAAAACACAAGTATTTGTTCATCGTATTGTATGATAATATATTTAATGTTTCTTGCTAAATATTATAAAAACTTAGCCCTAGTCCTAGTATGTCATCTCACGGCTCAAAAACAGTATGAAAGTCCTTAAAATGTGTTTAGCTAAATATTGTATCTAACTATAAATAAAAAAAACAAAGTCTTTGTTCATAGTATTGGATGATAATATATTTAATGTTTCTAGCTAAATATTATAAAAACTTAGCCCTCGACTTGAAAAAAAAAACAAAGTCTTTATTCATAGTATAGGATGATAATATATTTAATGTTTGTAGCTAAATATTATAAAAACTTAGCCCTAGTCCTAGTATGTCATATCACGGCTCAAAAACAATATGAAAGTCCTTAAAATGTGTTTAGTTATATATTGTATCTAACTATAAATAAAAAAAAACAAAGTCTTTATTCATAGTATAGGATGATTATATATTTAATGTTTGTAGCTAAATATTATAAAAACTTAGTCCCAGTCCTGGTATGTCATCTCACGGCTCAAAAACAATATGAAAGTCCTTAAAATGTGTTTAGCTAAATATTGTATCTAACTATAAATAAAAAAAACAAAGTCTTTATTCATAGTATAGGATGATTATATATTTAATGTTTGTAGCTAAATATTATAAAAACTTAGTCCCAGTCCTGGTATGTCATCTCACGGCTCAAAAACAATATGAAAGTCCTTAAAATGTGTTTAGCTAAATATTGTATCTAACTATAAATAAAAAAACAAAGTCTTTGTTCATAGTATTGGATGATAATATATTTAATGTTTCTAGCTAAATATTATAAAAACTTAGCCCTCGACTTAAAAAAAAACAAAGCCTTTATTCATAGTATAGGATGATAATATATTTAATGTTTGTTGCTAAATATTATAAAAACTTAGCCCGCGACTTGGATGTCACATCTCACGGCTAAAAAACAATATTAAACTGCTTAAAATGTGTTTAGCTATATATTATAAAAACATAGCCCAGTCTTGGATGCATCTCACAGCTCAAGGAAAATTTTACAGTCCGTAGAATGTTTCCAACAATACATAATAAAAACAAAGTCTTTGTTTATGGTATTGGATGATAATATATTTGGCCCTAGTCCTGGGATGTCATCTCACGCCTTAACAAAAATATTAAAGTCCTTAGAATGTCCTTAGAACAATACATAAAAAAATCAAAGTCTAAAAATAACTAAAAAACACAAAGCATTTGTTCATCGTATTGTATGATAATATCAGAAAAATTATTAAAAAGTCCTTAGCTAAATATTATAACCACTTAGCCCTCGAGGTGGATGTCATCTCCCGGCTCAAAAACGATATTACAGTCCTTAACATGTTTCAAGCTAAATATTACAAAAACTTAGCCCTAGTCTTGTATGCCATCTTACGGCTCAAAAACAATGTTAAAATCCTTAGAATGTGTTTAGCTAAATATTATAAGTGTAAACATAATTTAAACATGAACAAAATATCAAAAAATATTAAAGTGTTTAGCTAAATATTATAAAATATTAGCCCGCGACTTGGATGACATTTCACGGCTCAAAAACAATATTAAAGTCCTTAGAATGTTCCAAGCTAAATTTTACACAACTTAGCTGCATGTCCTGTACGTCATCTCACGGCTCAAAAACACTTATTAAAGTCCTTAAAATGTTTCAAGCTAAATTTTACACATCTTAGCCGCATGTTCTGTATTTCATCTCACGGCTCAAAAATGATAATAAAGTCCTTAGAATGTGTTTAGCTAAATATTATAAGTGTAAACATGAATAGAATCCATAAAAATGCACAAAGTATTGAATATCAAACAATATTAAAGTCCTTAGGTAAATATTATAAAATGTTTGCTCACGACTTGGAAGCCATCTCGTGGCTCAAAAACAATATTACAGTCCTTAGAATGTTATTAACAATGCATAAAAAAAAAACAAAGTCTTTATTCATAGTATTGAATGATAATTTATTTAATGTTTTTAGCTAAATATTATAAAATATTAGCCCTAGACTTGGATGACATCTCACGTCTCAAAATCAATATTAAAGGCCTTAGAATGTGTTTATCTAAAATATTATAAGTGTAAACATAATTTAAACATGAACAAAATATCAAAAAATATTAAAGTCTTTAGCTAAATTTTATAAAATATTAGCCCTAGTCTTGTATCTCATCTCGCGGCTCAAAAATGATAATAAAGTCCTTAGAATGTGTTTAGCTAAATATTATAAAATATTAACCCTAGTCTTGTATGCCATCTCGCGGCTCAAAAACATTATTAAAGTCCTTAAAATGTTTCAAGCTAAATATTACACATCTTAGCCGCATGTCGTGTTTGTCATCTCACGGCTCAAAAACAATATTAAATTCCTTAGAATGTTTCTAGGTAAATATTATAAAATCTTAGCCGCATGTTCTGTATGTCATCTCACGGCTCAAAAACAATATTAAAGTCCTTAGAATGTGTTTAGCTGAATATTATAAGTGTAAACATGAATAGAATCCATAAAAATGTACAAAGTATTGAATATCAAAAAATATTAAGGTCTTTAGCTAAATATTATAAAACATAGCCGCAGGTCATGCATGCCATCTCCCGGCTCAAAAATATTTTTTTTACCTTAGACTGTTTTCAAGCTAGATCTTTCAAAACGTAGCCGCATGTCTCGCATGCCATCTCCCGGCTCAAAAATATTTTTTTTCCCTAGTTAAAATCAGATGGGGGTCTCATCGTAATTTTGTAGCCGCGCGCCAGACCCCTGCCTTCGTGCGTAAATTCATAAGTGCCTGGGGCTCAAAAATTTTTGCCGCCAGAACCGGTAATAACCATCTATTAAAAAAAAATTAAACCTTCTATTAAAAAAAAAAAAATCACTAGTTAAATGAAATGAATTATATATATTAATAATGCATTATTTACACAAAATAAAAAGAAAAAAAATTTACATTCAAATTAAGTAGAGATCGTGCACTGCACATACAAACATCTACTAATAGTGCTCTTCAAACAGTTAATAACTTAGTGTGTTTTTAGTTTGATATAAATTCTGAAAAATGTTACAGTGTTAAAACTAAATACGTAGTAACGTATAAAATTACTGTTGTGTACTACAACGCATTAATTCACCTGTAATCAATTAATTAATTGGTTAAAACTGTAAGCACTGTAATATAGTGTGTAATATAAAAGAACTATGAAGTTTTATTGTAAATAGTATTGTATATAGTGTACATACAGCCATACATTACATTTCTACTCTCGTTTCTCTTTACTCATTTTAATTCTCTTTAATTCTGATTTCCCTTTTTTCTTACTTTTTTTTTCTTTTCTTTTTTTATTTTTTTCTTCTACAAATTATTTTTTAAAAATATAATTTTTTTTTCTTCTTTCTCTCTTTCTATTTCTTTTAGTTTTATTATTATTATTTCTACTTTCATTCTGCAATTTTCCAATAATGCACAATGGCAAAAAGAAAGAAAACACCAAACAATTCTCCTAAGGCAAAGAAACCGTCTACGAGTAACGCCGCCTATGGCACTACAAGCAGAGCCAGCTCAATTCGGAGCATTCCTTCGCTGTTTGATCAAGCTCCACCAAACTTTATAAGTCCAAATGCTTTTGCATCTCTGGCAACAAATGAAGAACATCTTCAGGAAGCACCGACAAGAGTCGATTTTGCCAGATTTGACCAATATCGTACGTACATTTGTCGAAGCCGCTGTAGTATGTTTACCGCTCCACCACCCTAGATGTTTACCGACAGATAATTACTTACTTAAAAAACACAAATGCTTAATACCATACTTATCAGCTTAAGGAGGAAAAATCTTATTATGTCGTTATCAGATACCTCCATCAAACTACTCCCGTGGAAGTTTGATGAATGAAATAAAAGAACAACTGACAAAACTGGGTCATGATGTGAGGACGATAACTTGCGTCAAACATCCAGTCACAAAAGAGATGCTGCTACTTTTCTTTGTGGATTTAGAACCAGGCCAAAATAATGCAGAAATCTTAACATTAAATATCTGCTAAATGCAGTGGTTAAAATAGAAGAACCCTATAAAAGAAATGTGCTGGTGCAGTGCACGAGATGTCAGCAGTATAATCACACTAAATCGTACTGCAACTACTCGCCCTGGTGCGTTAAGTGTGCTGGAGCACACTTGTCCACTGATTGCACTAAACCAAGAATTACACCATCTCATGCGCTCTTTGTGGAGATAGTCATACGTGGAGATAGTCCCTCAAGGGATGCGACGTACACAAAGAACTCCAGTCTCAACGTCAAGTCACAAACACCAGAAGGACATCAACCCAAAACTTCAGGACTGGTCACTCTACATGCCAACACCCACTGTAAACACAGTTCATCATCTACCACCAGCAGCAGCCTCTCAGAAAAAAACACATAGTAATCTCCGAAGACCCAGTATAAGCTACTCGCAGGCAACAAGGCATCAAAGCGTAACCAACCAATTAACCACCACTCCATCACAACCACCTTCCCCAGATATTGTAAGCCAAACAATTACCATGTTCCTCAATGAATTTAAATCCCTCATTACTCCACTCATTATTCCCCTAAGAACCCTTGTCAACCAACTCCTTCCCCAACTAACGCGATAAGCAACCCAACTCAACATTCCTTGGTCATCCTTCTTTGGAACGCTAACGGTCTGAGCCCTCACAGAAATGAGTTGGACCAACTGCTACATAATCAGCGTATAGATATTGCTTTGATTACAGAGATCTACTTTACTGACCGTTCACACTTTCATATTACAGATTACCGAACTTATAGGACAGATCACCCCGACAAAACCGCCCACGGTGGAACAGCAATCCTTATTCGTAATTCCTTGGCTCACCAAGTTATCCCATCATCTCCAACAGATTCTCACATGTCAACCTCTGTCCTGTTAAATTCCTCTCCCTTCAATTTTACGCTGGCTTCTGTATACTGTCCTCTAACAAAACAATTATCCAACAAGACCTTTCCTCATTCTTTCAATCACTTGGCCCCGTATTCCTGGCAGGCGGCGTCTACAATGCGAAGCATCAGCAGTAGGGCTGTCGTGCATCAAATCCTCGAGGAAACATCCTCCCCAACACAATATCCTCTTCAACCAAAATAATTATTTCCCCACCTTCTCCTACGTATTGACGTACTTCACAATCTAAACTTCCCGATATATTGGACATATTTGTGACCACTCCCAGAATTTCCTCTCTTTCTATTGACATCCAGACCCTAAATGATCTCTCCTCTGATCATAGCCCGGATCATAGACACTGAATCGATACCCAAATGCAAACCTTTAAGTTTATTAAGTGGCACTATAGACTGAGACTTGCTTAGACAACAATTAGACGACTAGATACAACTACATACCCTACCAAAAACGCCGAGTGAAATCGATAATGCTGTTGAAAGATTTACAACCATTATACAAGAGGCAGTACTGACATCAACACTACCAACTAAACAACGGCAAATAACAACCAAACAAATGATGCCATCTGCCATAAGGCAACTAATAGCCGAAAAACGACGCCAGATGGCAACGTTCAAGACTACCATCAGACAAACGTAACTTCAACACTGACCAACAAGGACAACTCTCTCTGGAACGCTACCCGTAAAATACTTTTTTATAAAAATATACCTAGTCCCCTTCGAAAAGACGATGGGGCCTGGGCAATGCCTGATTCTGACAGAGTACAACTACTTGCAACTTACTTACAAAGGTGTTTTCACCTCACCCTGACTTATACGACACAGATCAGGAAATAAAGGTAAACGACTCTCTAGACTTCTCTCTTCCTCTCTCTCTCTCTCCCACCTAAAGCCTTCACTCCTTCCGAAGTTTGTAAAGCTATAAAACAACTCCCTCTCAAAAAGTCTCCGGGTTATGATCTTATCCAACCGGTAATATTATTAAATCTTCCTAAAAAAGCACAAATATTCCTTACTTCTCTCTATAACTCTATAATCTGCACTACCTATTTCCCATTTCTCAGGAAATTTTCTATAATAATCATGAAACCTCAACACTTACCTTCCTCCTCTAGGCCGATAAGTCTTCTTCCATTTCTCTCCAAAATATTCGAACGACTTTTTTCTCCCTTTAATAGAACCACACCTACCCAATCACCAGTTCGGTTTTAGAGTCACCACAGCACCATTCAGCAGATTCACCGCATTGTAGATATCGTATCCTGCAGCCTTGAGCGGGGAGAGTCTGCTCTGCCGTCTTTCTCGATGTCTCCCAGGCATTCGATCGGGTTTGGCACCCGGGCTTGCTCTTCAAGCTCAAGGAAATCCTTCCCTCCACATATTGCTTGATCCTAAAATCGTACCTTATTGAACGATACTTCCGGGTCAGACATGGCTCTAAGTTCTTCTCCAGTTTCCTCGCGAGGGCCGGAGTACCGCAAGGAAGTATTCTGGGCGCTCTGCTTTACACCCTCTACACATCCGATATTCCGCAATCCTCACACACAGTCATCGCCTCACTTGCAGATGACACAGCTTTCCTTTCTTCCGATCCAGATCCACAATCCGTCACCCACAACATCCAAATTCACTTAAAGGAATTATAGTGCAAACAATGGAAAATTAAAATTAATGAGAGTAAGAGCCAATGTACCGATGTAACCGGTTACCGTGTAAAACCAATGTAACGTTTACACTCCGCCGAGGAATTTGCCTTTACTACATTATAATAACACTCCCATCCCTGTTGCAGACACCGTGAAATACTTAGGTATGTACTTGGATAAAATACTCACGTGGAACCCACATACTAGACTTAAACGAGCAAAGCTAAACATTCGATACAGACTTCTTCTTAGGCTACTAGACAAACGCTCCAAACTCTCATTAGACAGCAAACTACTTATATACAAAACAATTTTACAACCAACTTGGACTTACGGGGTTGAAGTCTGAGGCTCAACCAAGCGAACTAATTCAAAAAGAATCTAGTCCCTCCAATCCAAAATCCTCCGCAAAATCACCCAAGCTCCATACTAGGTATCCAACCTGACCTTACACAACGTCCTAAAAATCCCTTTCATCACAGAAATGATATCTTCCCGTTACAGAAAATTCCATGAATCTCTCCTCCTTCATCGTAACCCTCTCGTCCTACAATTGACCTCTGCCCACATTCTAGGTAGTCCTCCCCGCTGACTGAAACGCTTGTGGCCGCGGGACTTACTTTTCCAACATCAAACTGTCTAAGTAAACAATAAGGGACATTATTATTAAATAATGTCCCTCATAAATACACGTGCCTTTATTTTCGCTTATCATTTTTGCTTATTGTATAATACATACAGTTGTAAATATCATAAAAGTATTAAAAAAAAAAAACATTAAAATAAACAATACATTATACGGCATGGTTTCCCGTCTAACGAAGGGTTAACGATAAACAGAAACAATAACTTACATAGTGAATAGATTACAAAGCATAATATTGATTATGCTTAGAAAACATAGTAACACAATAAGACAGAAAAAATAAACTAGTTAAGAAAGAATAAAAACTAAAATTAAGTAAAAAATAAAGTAATAGAAATTTGAAATATTAATTAATACAATAAATAAAAAGGCTTCATAGAGATTATAAGGACGAATACAGTGCTAAATAAGCCTGCAGGGTTACAGAAGAGATATTAATTAGAAAAGTAGAAAATTTACAACACAGTAAATTTAAGAAGATTACCAATAGACAAGGAAGCTCATTTATAGGTAAAAAGGAAGAAAACTAAAACCTGAAGTGTGTAATTAAATATAAATAAATAAATAAAATAAGATGTAATTAAAATAAGTTGTAAGAAAATGTCAGTCTCCAAATACCAAAGTGCCATGCATCAGACCAAAGTTCATCAAGCGTATACAGTCATCCGCAAAAGAAGTATTAAGAAGGAATGTTAGTGTAGCACCAGAAAAAGTGTTAGGATCAAAGAAACGAGCAAGGACTTTAAAAAGAGCAGTACACTCCACCAAAAAATGATATAGGTCTTTTCTTAGAGAAACATGACACAACGGACAACGAGTAGAAGCTTGTTCCAACCATGGTGTGCACGATACTTGCAGAAGTTCGCATCTAAATTTGGACATCCACCTCAACTTTTTCATTCCAAGACCCATATGTCCATCTCTCTTTAAAGTACAAAGGCCAACGTTATGATCAAGTTCTCTATATAGAAGAAACCTCTCTGAATCCCGTGCCATCCGCAAACATTCCTCCCTATGGCGAACCTTAATTGTATTCAGGAGAGTAGCTAACTGCTCTTGCCAAAAAGAAACCTTATCTAATGAAGAATCAAATACACAAAAGTACGACGAAGCTAAGTCACACCACTCTTTAAATCAAAACGTATTCTTGTTAATTATCTCCATTATTAATTATCTCCAAAATGCGGTGGGCAGGAAGGTTCATAACTTTTAGTGCGAAATTTATTTGAACACCATAAGAAGATCAGCTGACTTCCCAATTATAAATCATATAATTGAGAGTGTAGGACGGTAAGGCAAGTAATTTTTTAATAAAAAAATCTGGAATTTTTCCAAAACTTCATATCATTGAAATACCGTAGAGTACCGTAACAAATAATAGAACGCAAAGCAGCAACAAATACTTGCTTTTTTTTGCAGAGAGAGGAATTAAATTATGAGAAATGAAAATTAGAATGCAGCTAAAAAGGAAATCTGTATATACGCAACTGTTTGTTCATCTAGCACTATTTTTAAAGGTGGTATTTGAGGCGAACGAAAAATGTTTATTCCTTTCGCCGTTCGCGAAAATGGAAAAAATTTTTGGAGCAAATCGTGTCAAGCATATCCAATTTAATTTGAGTATCAGAACGCGAATGTGCAAAAAAAAAGTGTATATGCATAGAAAAAAGAATAAAGTCATGCGCAACTAAGTCCTAAGTGAAAAGGCGTGAGAGAGATTTACGTTGTAGGACTTTCAAGTAACGCTTACATTATTATAATAGATAGATAGTATGTAATAACTTTTATCTTCAAGTATGAACTTTAATATAAGTTTTTAAGTATTCTAATGATTTAAGTGATTACCAAAAGAACTCATTTTTGTGCTATAGTTAACCGATTTTTAGTATGTATGCTTTTCGTAAGTCGACAAAGTAGCGAACAGATATATTTTTTTTATTTGGTAATATAAATGTATCAATGAATCTAGAACAAATAAATTCAGTTTGGTTCTTTTTGAAGTCTGACTGTGAGATACTTTAGTATTTCATATGGTAATAGTAAATAACCCAGAAGGATTAAATGAACTAGTAGAGATTATATCAGGGGCAGACTGAAGCCTCAGGTAAAATGCAGTCTATTCGCCACCGTCTTGTCTTAGTTATCAAATTAACCACCACTTCATCTATAAATTATTTACACACAAAACTGTACACAACAATGTTGGATTAAGTATGAAACTTCCAATTTTCTACACAGCGGAAAAATTTTTAATCTTCTCATTTCATTTTTGTTGGGCGATTGTTTCATCGCCACTGAAGGCCATTTTGAAGATGTATAGTTGGCTATATCCAGTTCACATACTGCTGCAATGTGGGATGAAATATTTTTACTTTCAACACCACAGCACTATAAATTACTGCCATACACAATGATCTATGTAAGTAAATAAATTATAAATTTCTATTTATTGCTATTAATATGTTTAGCATTAAAGCGTGCAATATATTTGTAATAAAAATATCGCTAAATTAATCAACTTGGCGGGAATCCGACTGGTGCATTTGTAAGTAACAAACATGAACAGTGTTTGCAATTACTTGATCTCTTGATCCTACAGTTCCGTTAGTAGACAGTCAGATATCCATTGTACACTATCAGCCAGAACATGCCTGAATCATACATACCCCTCCATCGAATCGATGATTTACTTAAAAAGGAAAAAACAAATTGATAAAAATCATTTAATACTAAAACTATTTGAAGGAGAATATAAAGAAATGAAATATTTTTAATCTAGAATTTAGACTGATAGAAGTAGAAGATATTTAAGTATAAATAATGCAATATAAGAAATAATAATTAAGGAATATGTTACAAGGTCAGTGTTTATTTATTTCAATCATAAAACCAGGGCGTACGCCCTCTAATGTCCCTTTATAAAAAAATACTCGAGACATAATAATTGCAGATAATGACACCATGTTTATTTTTTACAAATTTTATTATTATGTATAAAGAGAACCGGTTATTAATTGTGCTATTCAAATTGTTCATGTTCACACGGCACTCTAAAACTATTAACTAAGTGAGTTTCTAAATTGATATCCAACCTGCTAATTAGTCCTCCAGTTGGCCTAAATAAATTAAAATGAAACAGAAACATAAACAGGTTGTTGCACCATGGCTGTTGGGTTATTGCCTCCTGCAATGCAGTTAAGTTCATACAATCGTCTTAACAACTCAAACTAGACGAATGTCTGACCAATATAACTGAATACACCAGAGAGAGAAACTAAGCAGATAATAAAAATCTGGTGTGAAATACTCACAGAGTTTCACAAACTTTTTAAATGTTACAATTATAATTGACAGATTTTCTTCAAATATGGTGTTAGCAAGCCTTCAGTTGGCGTGGAGCGGGGAATGTGCGTCTCTTTATAATTTGTATAACTATTATCTCTACCTTTACTATTATTTTTTCGAACTATAGTACCGAGTAGTGAAGCGAGGATTGGCCCTTGAACGTTATCTACTCCACTTTCTCGCTCTGATGTAACAAATAAAAAAAAAATCTGGTGTGAAACACTCACACAACTTTCTCTTACTCCAGTTCTCAAAATTATAATTGACAAATTTTATAGTTTGTGTACCAAATTTAATGAAATTTGTCGAAAACTGAAAAAAAACTATTCAGTAAAAGCGCACTTCCGGTTTCCTGATTTTCTTCACACCCGGAATTTTGGCCAATTATTTATTTCTAATTAATTTCATTTGGATGATAGAGTTGTATAATCAAGTATGGTACCACTTTAGAGGAAGCTGTAACCCTACCCCTCTCCTAAAAGTGCCCTTAAATGAATTTTCCCAGAGAAATGTTTTATATAAAAGTTGTAGATCTTTGAATGTTTAGTTTATATGTGTAGTTTCAAGAAAATCGTCGGGGCCATTTTTGAGAAAATCGCGAAAAAGTGAAAAAATCATATTTAATAAAGTGTTAAAACAAAATCACTTCCGGTTTTCCGATTTTTCTCAAACTCGGAATTTCAACAACATATTTAATTCTAATTAACATTATTTAAATGACCGAATTGTGTAATAACCTGAAATAGCACTTTAGAGGGTAACCTAACCCCACCCCTCCCCCAGAAGGGCCCTTAAATCAATTTTCCCAGAGAAATGTTTCAAATAAAAGTTGTAGCTCCTTGTATATGTAGTTGATGTATCAAGTTTAAAGAAAATCCTTGGAGCCATTTTTGAGAAAAACGCAAAAAAGTAAAAAAGTCAACTAGTAAAGTGGTACTTCCGGTTGAGGAATTTTGACAGATAACGCACAGTCAGATCGCATGGTGATACCTAAACGGAATATTAAGTTTCAGTTTTCTACGGTTTTTCGTTTTTGAGCTATGCTGTTCACATACACACACACACACAACACACACACACAGACCATTTGCTAAAAACCACTTTTTTGGACTCAGGGGACCTCAAAACGGATATTTCCGGTGAAAACTCGATATCGAAAATTTGACACGATACAATACTTCCTCTTACTAGGAGTAAGAGAAAGTAAAAAAACCATCAAAAGATGGAATTCTACCGCAACTACTAGAATTTAATATTTACAAAATCTTCATTACGAACTGGGTAGAAAGCAATAGTGATGAGAAATATCTAATTTGAAAATTTTTTTTTTTGGGGTTTGATTACTTTCTCTTACTGCCACCGGAAAAAGATATTATGATAGTACTGAATTTTGAATTTATCGGAAATTTGTGTTTTTTGGTTCCCTGAATTAAAAAAATGCTAAAAATGTGTTTTGCTTGTGAATTATTTGTTTTGTAAAACTCCTCACTCGTTTAAACAAACATCTTCTTAATGTCTACATATTCTTATAAGTTAAATAGTTTAAAAACCGTGTCACAAAAAAACAGGCTTAAATAATATGCTTTCTTAATATGAACTAAATATATTTTAGTAACTGAAAAATGACCTCATTAAATCGAAACTTCCTATTCTGTTCAGTGAATAAAATGTGTAATAAGAAGGAGCTGTCGTCACTGTTCTCCCCCTTCCAGCCGCATTATAAAACCTGCTCATCACTAATACCAGTTTCTTAAAAATAAAAAATAAAATAATCAGGTGTGACACACTCACACGACTTGCCTTACTCTTGACATATAATTACTCCTGTTAATACAATTATAAATAAAATGACAAATTTCCTTTAACCCTTAAATTTTGCTCATTTGTCCCAACATAAATATAGAGGTGGTGGGGGTGGGGAGAAGGTGCCCAAGCAGGTAGAGAAGTGAAGAGCGCGTCAATAACAAAGAACCAGCCCATTATTTGAAGAATAATGTAAGAAATTCCTTGAAATTACCTAAATTCAGCTTTTTTTGGAAAATGTGATTATAAAAATAATAAAAAGGAACTAAAGTTCAAATAAACAGGTCTGTGCAGTGACCATTCCACGTTTAAAGAAAATCGTTGTAGAAAAGTCGCATCCGATTAATTAATTTTGTTCAAATTTTGAATCCTTTAAATCCTTCCAAAGTAAATTAATATTATATAGCAGATTAAGACAGCCATTGTAGTGAAGTGGTACTTTATAGGAAAGCATGAAGCTACTGTGGTGAATCACATAATCTGTGTGGTGAATTCCAATTTTACATGTTTCTGTTTTGTTAGGAAATTTATCGAAAATGGTTCCTTCAATTTTCTTTAAATTAAAAATGCTAATTTCACATAAATAAATTATCATTTTTATTTTAAACATTTTTCCGAAAACTGAGTTAAGAGAGTTCAATGGTAATGAGCTGAACTTTGATGGAGACGTTGTTCAATGTAAGTACATTCAGTAATCATTTGTCTCAAAAAGCAACAAGTCTATTATATAATTCTAATTTTTGGCAGTTACAGGCATTAATTAGCAACCAATAAGAGTCAATATAGCCACTAATATAGAAACAAAATAATTAATGTACGTTATTAATACTTAATATATAAAAACCAAATCGAAAATACTAAAAAGAAAATTGTTGGTTCTTAAATCTTTAATTAAGTAATACCTATTTCTATAACAATATTATAACGGAGAATCTAATTATTAAATGGATTTATCCAAATATTTCGTATATACGAGTATATATGCGTATACCTCTATAGATGATTAATTTATAGTAATTCCTGGGAGCCTTTGCAGCTCACTGGCCGGTGATGGATAGTGTTGTTCGTAACGAGGCAACTCTGTCCGGAGGCCGGCAGTGCTCTAATAATGCTCTGGACGCCAATGTCCAAAGATGTTGACGCACCTTAAATTTAAAAAAATATCATTACTATCTTGTTATCGTTTTTGGTATAACTTTAAATTTCTTTCAACTAAATTTGACCTTTAATTCCGTTCACTAATATTCCACTAAACAAATTAGATTCCCATATTAATTTGTCTCTCAATAAAAACTGTTACTATTGATTTTAAAACTCATTTTGAGACAGCTTATCTGAGTGTTATGTCATTTGGGGGGGGGGGGGGGATCAACTGTATTATGTCTTGTCAGCACATGCAATAAGACATAAAAAGCTGCACAGGGATCATCTCTTCCGAACTAAGCCATACTACATAACGAGGACGATGGATTGAGTAAATAAATAAATAACATTATAGTCCTCAAAACAAACTTCGTCAGCAGGCACATCTTTAGCAGGAACCTTTGTTCGAGTTTGATTCGAATCGTACAAAATCATTTAAGTCAAGTATTTCATAATCACCAGTTTCCTTATAATTTAGTTTTCATTAATTATATATTGTCTCCGGGAATTGATACAAAAACAGTCCAAGAATGAATAAAAGACAGAGTCTTGTTTACGTGGGAAACCTGTAAATATTTCATAATAATTAACATGGGATGGGAACATGTGTGACTGATTCCACTGCTGCTAGATGACAGAATTATGATTTAGACTTAGATAATGTATTCCTATTTCTTGTTGATGCAACAAATGGGGCGGATATTATATAGTATGTAAACCAGTCCGGATTTGTTTTGTGTGTCACTGTCACAACGCAAGCGGCCACATAACCGCCATTTCATTAACTACTTTCATTTTCAAGCAAACCAATTTATTACACAATCACATCAGGGTGTTGTTATTTTAATTTCATTTTTTGAAATATAAGCTGATTAGATAATTATTTTTTCTATTTATTTCTCTTAAAGATTTAAGAGAAAATATGTGATTGTATCAAATTTTCCAGAGTTTCATCGGAAACACACGTTTGGAATCTCCCGAATACTAAATTAGGCTTGCAACTACTTGGGCTTGTTTTGTTGTCTTTTAATTTCAAACTGAGCAAATGAAAAATTGCGGGAGTTCAAGCCGTGACATTCCGTTTAGGTACGACCATCGATTAGATAACGACACGAAAGTTGGTTCAAAGACCGTAAACTGAAAGTGTGTTTTTATAAACGTTTCTCTGCAGTTTTTTGAGATTTTCGCAAAAAAGAACGATTTTCTTTAAATTTCGCGTACTAACAAAGGACCATCAATGCAAAGGACCGTCACTTTTATACAAACATTATTCCAGGAATAATGTGGAGGCTTTCAATATTAAGCTCTCCTTAAAGTGCTGCTTCATTCGCATTTCCCATGCACCACCTATATTATATTAAAATATATTAAGTAATTTGTTAGAATTCTAACAAAGAAGAAGATGAAGAAAAATAAATTTATAAAATATCTGACAAGAGTTTTATCGAATTTTCTCAAACAGAACAACCATTTTCAACGGCTTTTTAATCTTAGAATGCTAACTGCCCCGTGTAAAATACACACTGTGCTAACTGCACCGCGTAAAATACATGCTATTTCATTGCAGCATGCAAAATACATACTTATGCTAACTACACCGTGTAAAATATACACTATGCTGACTGCAGCATGTAAAATACAAACTATGCTAACTGCACCGTGTAAAATGCATACTATGCTGGCTGCACCGTGTAGCATACATACTTACGCTAACTGCACCTATATAAATCTATCACTTTTATTTGAAATTTAAAAAAAAAAAAATGTTTTTAGTTGGATTACAAGGGAATTGCGACGTTATGCACAACCAACTTGAGGACTGGACGTTAGCGCTGCTATGTGGTCTATAATGAAGTCACATTGAGGTCCTGTATGTCCTGAATGCCCAGGTTTAATAACTGTAAGATTAAGAAAAAACGTGAATTGATTCTTTTGATATCAATTGTGCGTTTAAGTGATATTAACGGGCTAATACACCCACTTTCTATTTTTCAAAATTCTACACATAAATATAGAAACTGGCACCAGAGTCAATACAGACAGACAAATTAATCATGTGTTTTGAATAAAAGATAAAGCTGGAGGTTCGTGTCTCGCCTATAAAAAAGTAAATAGGAAAGAGTAGAATCACCGTCAACTCTTTCCGATCTCGCTCGCCAATAACTGGGCCACGCCTACCTTTTTACTCGTTTACTTCTTTCAAATGAATCTGATAGTCCTATGTTTCTACGCACCATGTGTTTAATATGTTGTGTAACTTAACAACTTAGTTGGAATACATTGTCAAACTTTGCGCATGATAAAAATTTTCGTCAATTAACAATATGCTGATTGGCTTATATGGTGTAACTCGACAGCATTAATCTAACACCAGAGTTCGCAATACCTCGCTGCCTCGATTGACCAAACCTTTTAGCATCCTTACTCTGTTTCCCAAACATTCAGCAAACCTACTTTAAATTTACTTTTAAAAGTTGTAATTTATATATATTACTAAGACTTTTAGTAAGAGGAAGTATTGCGATCGTGACGGATTTTTGAAATTGTGTTTTCACCGGAAATACACGTTTTGAGGTCTCCTGATTCAAAAAAACTGGTTTTTAGAAAATTATATTATATGTATGTGTGTGTGTATGTGTGTGTGTGTGTGTGTGTGTGTGTGTGAACAGAATAACGAAAAACGAAGTCGCAAGAAGTTCAAACTGATATTCCCTTTAGGCACTACTGCCTCAATTCAATATAATTCAATTATAAATGACCAATTTACTCTTAACATGGAACTTAACGTTTTATGTTCCAGCGGTGGTGGGGAACAAGTTGGTTGTTAGCTCATAGCAGGTACTTGAATGTCAGCATACTTCAATTTTATCAGTGCTTCCATCAATCCCAATAATAAGTGGCACATATCCTAGAACCATTAAAAAAACATCCGAAAAAGAAAAGTGTTTCAAATAGAACTAACTGATAGGTTTATAAAAAAACGTATAGTTGGCACTCCAAGCTTGGGGAAAATGGTTGGAGCTATTGTCGGGAAAATTCGAAAAATTCAGAAACCTATTCTGTAAAATCTAAGTTGCGAGTAACCATTTTCTTCAAACCTGTTACATGTATTTTTAGTTTCCCTTGATATCATTTAGATGATAGAACCGTACACTGTACTGATCTGGCATATTGCAGCGCACTCGGAATCTCAACAAATCAATTTCTCTGAATGATTCAAATAAAAGATCTCTAAAACAAAGAAATAGTACTTAATATTGTCATTATAGGTCTAAGTGTTCAACTTCAGGCAATTATCAGAGAAATGGATATAGTAAACATGGGTAAATTACTTGGCGGGGAAAAATGGCGGTTTGAGGTTTGGAAAGTATTTTGTACAACAATGTACCATGGACCATTAATTTCTTCAATCGCATGTCAATGAATTTCCTTGTGAAAGGAAGTGAAATTTTCTGGTTTTATTTCCAAGTTTCTACACAAGAAATGATTTTTCTAATTATTACATAAATTTTGTATTATAAGGCTGCAGACCAACCGCAAGGCGAAATTTAATCAATTATAATTATTATATTTAATTTAGAACTTTATAATTTAATTTAATTATTTACTAAATAAACCCAATTTGAAGAAAGCTATTAGAGTTGTTATAAAAAACAATTATGACAAACTGAAAAACAGAAAAGTGGTATTTCCACTTTTCGGGGATTTCGTATCCGATTCACTTATAGTAACCAGAAGAAATATAAGTTTAAAAAAATTGTCACAAGACTAACTAATTGTTAGAGCTAACTAATTTTAGAGAAGTTCCAAAGAATCTAGGCATGAAAGAATAAAAGTAATGAAGTAAAAAATATATTACTGAGACTATTGTTGGCTGTCCATACCACTCTCTCTTGTACTAATTAAATTTTCTCATTTGACATTACCCGAAAAAAATGGAAAAGCAAAGGTCGTTCCTTTTCTAACATTATAATTCAGCAAATAGCAGTTAGTACATGATTTCTCAAATAACTAATTTATGAAAAAGTAATTCAAAAATTTTGTGAAACTAAAACTCGAAGAATGATTTTATATTCAAATAATTTAATTTTTTTTTATATTAGTTATTTGAGAAATCATGTTTTTTGTATGACTTTTTACTCATAGTTTCTAAATTTGATATTAATAAAACAAAGTTTAATAACTCTCACCTAATATTAGAATTAGATCCGAGACTAAGAAAGTTAATTAAAGATTTGGGCCTTAAAATTCGCAAACTTCACGGACCGCCACTGCTACAGACAGCGTTTGTCCGGCCCTACTGTTTGTCTCCAGATACTGTTTTCCGGCCCTGCCTGTATGGCTCCAGAAACTGTTTGTCTGGCCCTGTCTGTATTGGTTTGCAACTATATTTAAACTAGTTGTTTTAATAGATTCAAGTGATAGTATTCTAGTTCATGGAAATTGTTTGCCTACCTCGTCCGCTTTTTGCTTTTCTGGTAAGCAGCTAGAAGAGATAGTTTAGCTCATTGTGAGCGGTAGGGAGTGTTGAAGGCTGCAGGTACAGGATCACCAGGACGTAACCTTCTTTGGGCACGGCACCTTCATAGCCAAGCCTATATTCAAAACTAAATTACTATTGGCTAATAATCGATGAACTTTACCTGCAAGTTTAGGTCGTTCAATCTAAGAGCTAATTGTATTGACTGAAGGTTGCCAGCCTCAGGTCAAGTTCTCACAGTTTTCTAGCGCGCTATTTCACTTTCTAGAGCAATAATCTTTGGTAACTTTCAATTTTCTATTCGCACACATTACCTTCTCAGAGCAAGTATCTTTTCAAATTTGCCAAAATTCAGTTTTCACCGGAAACATTTTTGTTGAGGCTAAACAAAACAAAAAAAATGCTACCTGTTGCAGCACTAAAGGAAGTAAAAAAAATCTGGTGTGAAACACTCACAAGACTTTTACTTACTCCTACAATTTATTATAAAAATGAAATTTCTTTAAACTCATATTTTGGATACCTATATGTCCTTACATAAATGTATAGGTGGTGGCGGATAAGTAGCAACCCACTAATTTGGCTGGTAGAGAAGTGTTGATTATATTGTGGCCCAGTAGAGCGCTCTAAAAACACTGAACCTGTAAATATCAAATTTGAAATTAACGTTATAAATTCCGCACAACTATACAAAATCATTATTTGGGGAAAACTGTTCCAAATACATTTATATCTGTGAAGTTACATACATATGGTGGGGATAAAGGAAACCATTTTAGTGTTTTCGAGAAAATTACAAACAACTCTATATTTGTTGTGGTGGTTGGTTCCGCAGAGCTGGAAAGCATCAGAGACATTTTCCGTGGTAGCCTGCTTCGTTTTGTGGTCATCGACCGGTTTCGGGCGTTCGCCCAAACTCTATAAGTCGCACTTCCGGTTGACCGATTTTCTTCAAATTTAAAATTCTGTGAGTGCCCGAAAGACCATGGATTTTGCCCGAAATCTTCGTATCTGATGCGGTGGTAGTAACTAAACGGAATACCAAGTTTGATCTTCCTGATTTTTCGTTTTTGAGAAATTTTGACACACACCCAAAACATCAAGATGGCGGAAACAAGCTATGATCATGTTTTTTCTCTAGCAATAGAATCTTTAATAAATGTTACAATCGGGAGTGCTAATCTGAGAAGCGACCTCAAAAATAATATATAACATGCTATAAGTGATTTAAATAAAGTGTACAGTAGTTTAAAAGGTGAATTAGAAGAGCTTAAATCAAAGACTACAACTGACCACGCTAAGAACGCTGACCAGCTTTATACTGCGGAAACTTATGCTTCAACTGTAAATAATAATCGGCAAAATTTCAACGTGAGTACAATTCCTGTATTTAGAGCAATAATCACACTTAAAAATAAAATAACCAGCGATAAGGCGCAAATTATTATTAAGGCTAAGTTTAGCCCAAGTGAATTGAAAATTGGGGTTAAAAAATCCTTGAAAAGGTTGCTGATATAATTAGGAAACAAAATTCTGATTTATTTTTAACTGCTGAAAAAATAGTTCCTAAATTTACTATTAATAAAACTAAGTTTAATAACACTCATCTAATATTAGAAGTAGATCCGAGACTAAGAAAGTTAATTAAAGATTTGGGCCTTAAAATTATGTGGAGCATATGTCCAGCGAATGATTACACTTCATAGTGAGTTGTTATAATTGTAATCGTTTTGACCATACTTCCAGAAGCGCAAAAATGAAACAGTATCCTGTTACCACGGTGAAAACCATTCGGGAGAAAATTGTAAACAGAACACATCACTAAATTGTATGTAGCACTGCGTTAACAGTAAATGATCAAAGTTGGAAAGTAAGTAAGACTCTTCTCACACGACCTTCAGCAAAGACTGTCCTAAATACAAGATTTTGTTGACCTATAAACAATTAAATATTGATTATGGAGAAATAGAAATCTGCGATATCCTTAAAAATATTTGCAAATAAACCTACAAAGACCGAGGTTTACTACATCTAATTTATTAAACTTGTGCAATGATAAACAGGCAGCTATTGTTTAGATAAGACAGGAGCCTTAACAACTTGCATAATAAAATTTCTGGTATTCCTTTAAATGTTTCTATTTACAGTCACGGAACTAATGGCAAAAGAGCGACAATTTTAAATTTTAATAAAAACATTGATATTATGCAAATTCGGCACCTTTCTGATGAAAATGGAGTGTTTCTGGAAATGAAAACAAATAACTTGACGTTTTATGCAGCTTCATTGTATTTTGACAGGAATATTGACATTAATTTAAATTTAAGAAAGCCGGAAGTATACTGCAGTATCATAGGAAATGCACCATATTCATAAGTGTTGATTCTAGTGCTAGGTCTATAAGCTGGTTTGCTTCTCTAAGTGATGCTAGAGGTTCGGCATTAGAAGAATGGTTATCAGCTAACTCATTTTTTATAGTAAATAGTAACTTTGGAATACCCACCTTTCAGACATGCAGTGCGAAGTGTAAACATTGATTTGCACAGTTGTGCTTGAACAGACTTAGTGTGCGGACCTCTAGCTCCAAATCCAGTTTTGATTTTACAGCGTCTATACACAACTTTATTAACTTCGTTAAATTAAATACTTTTCTTAGATTTTTATTTTCACTACATTTTCTTTTCAATTTTTTTGTTTTTGGTAGTCTATTTTTCTTTATTTTTATTCTTATAAATTAACAACAAAAAAAACTTGAGTGGTGAGTAATTTACTTTGTTTTTGTATTTACCTACTATAACATGGTCGAATCCAGTGGCGGGGAAATGTTGCTCCAGATATAAATATGACGGAAATTGTAGGCGAGAGTAAAAAAATTGGCAATATTCTAGACTCTATCGATGGTGATACAGAAAGGGAAAATACGCAACAGCCTGATAAAATCTTAGATCTGTTTATTCCAAGTGATTGTGGTCCCTTTTAAAGATAGCAATAAAGAGGGAATTGCTAGAATGCCCCCAATGAAAGTTGGTCTGTTGGTGTTGGCTTACCACCCAGCTATAAAGTATGATGTTATTGAAATGACTAAACCTGGTAAAAACATAATCAAGTTAAAAATTAAAAATGGTAGCAGCACTAATACTGTGATTGAACCGAAACATCTGAAGGGATTAAACTTTGACGTGTATATGTTAACGCAGTTTTGTTAAGGAGACAAGGGGTTATACGAAATGTGGACGCTACTATCATTGAGGCTGAAATAATGTCTAATTTACAACATACTGCTGAGCCTAATGTAAAATTAGTAAAAACAAAGAGGTTTTTCAAAAAGTTTAAAAATGAAAGTGGAGATCAAGTAGTAAAACCTACTTATGTTCAGGGGACAAATTCTATCTAGCCATGTTATGATTCATTTTGTACGTTGTGCTGTACAACCATACATACAGAGAGTTGTACAATGTTTTAAATACCTACGTTATGGCCATTTCAGAGCCCAATGTCGGGGAATGGATTATAAAGTATGCAACGAATATGAAAAATAAAAAGAAATTAAAAATATTATGTGTTTTGAGAACATATCATACGTTGAAGCGAAAGATCGTACTGGGGTACGGACGTTCGCGAAGGCAATTCGCATACCTCAAGAAACTTTGATAAAAGAATATCCACTTATAAGTGAAACGCCCAAAGCCATCTATGCTCGCATAGGCGAAAAAGAAGCTATCGTAAAGAGATCTAGGCATAATTCTCCACCATACGTATCTCAGTCTCAAATTAGAGTGCAATTGATTATCACGCCAACACCAAAAAACATACTGGAGGGTTAATTCCTTTAAACCCGTATAGGCCAGAGGTAAGTACGAGGAGAATCTCAGAGAGTACAAAAGAGCAAGTATGCGAAATCGTTTTGTCAGTAACTAACAACATAAAAGTTAAGGTGAGCAAGAGCAATTTTAAAGAGTCTGAATTGTTAGAAATAATAAAAGAAAGAATAGAAGTACTGGTAACTTAGCTTACAATCTCTATCTAATTTGGAATAATGCGAAAATTAAAAAAAACAACAAAAAAACAAATATGTTTAATCCAAATCTCTTATAATATGCAGACCTCTACTCGCAGACGCCTCACAGACGCCTTTCTGTGTGCTAGTTTGTCATATACGTATATAAATATGTGCTAGTTTGTCATATACGTATATAAATATGTGCTTGCGTGCCTATATATAAATTGGCGATTCGCTTTTAATAATATTCACACTAACGCATATAAGAGAAAATATATTCAGTTAAATATAAAAGATGCATTCAAAACTTAAATTAAGTAATTTAAATAATAATTCTCATAAATGCAGGACCGGGGACAGAATAGGCCTGCTCCAAATCCGGGATGTCGTAAGAGGCGACTAATAGGATAATGGGGAAAGTGACTAGCACTTTTTAGGGAGGTCGGCTCTTCCTACTAGCCCAGCCGAACAGGGGGGGTATACTGAACATGAAATATACACATGTAACACATCTTCATACACAGACACACATACACATACCCCACACACACACACACACACACACACATATGCAAACGTATACTCACACGTACACAGGATATACTTTTAGGGCCCTAATCTAAGGTGTAAGCTACCGTGCCGATGGATTGGTTGGCGGCGGGGATCCTGGCCGTCTCAAACGGTGCCCTCCGGATACCAGGCGACCTCCGGTTGGAATGTAGCCTTCCCACGGTATCCAGGCTCTGCTGTGGGTGACAGTTTTGGTCCTTGGCTACTCGTGGGATTTGAATGAAACAATCTCCAACTCTAAACGTTATAGAGGCATCCACCTCTTTAAAAACGGATGTGGTAATGGGTCCACCAAAAAACCCAACTAATACGAATCAGGAAAAGGTGGTGTCCCCCCGGTTCCTGATCGTAAAAAAAGAGAATGGTGATTTCTCGAAGGATAATCCGATCGTTATCAATAAATTGCTGTTTGGATTGATAGGAGAATTAAAAATGGTTTGCTAGGAGAATAAAAGATGGTTTGCTATTAGTAGAAACTGTATCTGCGGCTCAATCTAATCGATTGCATAACATTAAAAGAATGGGAGATGGAATGTTGCCGTTACTGCGCACCAGACTCTTAACACTTCTAAAGGTATTATCTTCTGTAGGGACCTTCTCAATTGTACTATCGAAGATATAGCGTGTGAATTGAAAGAGTAAGGAGTAATTGAGGTAAATCGTATTAAATCTAGGGTGAACGGTGAACTTAAAGATACTGCCAACCACATTCTAACATTTAATAAGCCGAAAATACCAGATAGAATTAGAGTAGCCTTCTACTCACTCCCGGTGAGACAGTACGTTCCCGCCCCTCTTCGTTGCTTCCGCTGTCAACAGTATGGACACATCCTCCTCAAGTGTCCAAATGAACAAGTCTGCGTCTGCGGTAAAAATATTCACGAAGGGAAACTATGTGAGGAGCCTATTGTTTGCTTAAATTGCGGTGGAAATCATTCAGCTCGCTCTCGCGATTGCCCAGTTTTTAAGACTGAAATGGCGATTCAAGAGATAAAGGTAAAAGAAAATATACCTTACTTGGAGGCTAAAAGAAAAGTCGTGATTCCTACCCCACAAGGTATTTCTTATGCCAGAGCTACATCAAGTGTGCCAAGTAAATTAGATATACCAACATTGGTTAAAGAATTGGTACCTCAATTGGTTTCAGGACACAATAGTGAATATTCGAGCAAAAGGAGGTGTAGCGCTTTTAGTTAGAGGAGATGTGCGTTTTACCTCTATTGGGTTGGTCACGCCACTCCAAGCTGTTGCAATCCAAATATCTTTTCCTGTTGCAACTTATATCTCCCCAACTGTATGTAACATATATCTCCCCAACGCCGATTGGCAATTGCAAGACCTAATGCTATTAGTTTCCCAATTGCCCACACCATTCTTGCTGGTAGGAGATTTTAATGCACACAATGTCCTCTGGGGTTCTGCTTCTAACGACAGTAGAGGTCGACTTTTAGAACAGCTACTAGACCTTGATAGCATCACATTATTAAATACAGGATCATCGACCCACTTTAATGCTGCATCGGGAACATTTTCCTGTATTGACCTATCATTATCGTCACCCAGGCTCTCCATGCGCTTATCTTGGGACGTCTTAGATGATCTACATAACAGTGATCACTTCCCAATTATAATAAAAACTGATAGAATGAAAACAATGTCATCTATTCCCCGTAAGTGGTTGATCCAGAAAGCTCAATGGCCTTTGTTCCAAAATAAAATTGTTACACCGTCCCCAGATACCGATGCTTCTCAGCTAGTTGATTTATTAACTCAATCAATTATTGCCGCTGCAGAAGCTGCTATTCCTAGAAATAGCGGGAAACCCGCGAAACGAGTCGTTCCATGGTGGAACCCTCAGGTTAAAAATATCATCAAATTAAAAAAACAAGCCTTCAATAAATTCCGGAGGAATCCCACTACTGTTAACTTGATAAATTTCAAAAAAGCGAGAGCCAAAGCTCGTGTAGCCATTCTAGAAAGCAAACGATCCTCTTGGATTGAATATGTATCTTCTATCAAACCAGAAACCCCATTAACAGAAGTCTGGAAGAAAGTTAAAGCCATAGCCGGTGCTAAAACCCCTTTTACGCTAATTCACATCCGTATGGATAATGGAATTATCACTAATTGTCCAACTGCTATAGCTGAATACTTTGCAAACCATTTTGAAAAGGCGAGCAGTTCACAGAATTATGACCATCGGTTCCTTATAGCTAGAACTGAACGTGAGATATTTTTGGACTTTAGTACCAACGAGGCATATGATTATAATGAAGCTTTTACAATGCCAGAACTTAAAGAAGCTCTTAAGTTTAAAAAAATCTTCTGCTCCCGGGCCAGACACAATCCATTATGAGATGCTCGCCAATCTCCCTGAAAATACTAAATTAAATATGTTAGCCCTTCTTAATAAAATTTGGGAGGATAACTATTATCCTAGCCAGTGGAAAGAGGCTATAATTGTACCCCTCTTAAAATCAGGAAAAGATCCCTTGCTCTCCTCCAGTTATCGACCTATTAGTCTCACTTGTTGTCTTGGGAAGATCTTAGAAAAAATGGTTAATATTAGATTAATGTGGTTCCTCGAAAAAAATTCTTTGTTGGCAGATCATCAGGCAGGTTTTCGCAAACACAGGTCCACCGTAGACCATCTAGTGTATTTAGAGAATACAATTCAAGACGCCTTTAAAAATAGAGAACACACAGTCGCCGTCTTTTTCGATTTAGAAAAGGCGTACGATATGACCTGGAGGTATGGTATACTACAAAAACTTTATGACTGGGGTCTTCGAGGCAACTTGCCACTATTTGTGTCCTCATTCCTAAGCGATCGTACTTTCCGGGTGAGAGTGGGAAATACTTTATCTTCGGTTAGAATGTTAGAAAACGGTATCCCTCAGGGATCCACTATTAGCGCTACCCTATTTGCAATAGCTGTTAATGGCATTGCCGCCAGCATAGATCCCTCTGTCAATAAGTGCCTCTATGTAGATGACCTCACTATTTTCTGTTCCGATAAAATTATAGGAAAAATTAACAGAAAATTGCAAATGTCAATAGACCGAATAGTTCAAAACACCACGGAGATAGGATTTAAATTTTCAGTTGAAAAACTCAATGTGTACATTTCTGCAGATTGAGGAAACCCCACTATGACCCACGGCTAACTATCAAAAACATGCCCATACAATGCAAAGAGTCTGCTAAATTTTTAGGTCTGATTTTCGATTCAAGACTAAATTGGCGACTGCATGTAGCCGATTTGGTATTAAGATGCAAAAAGGTGTTAAACATTATGAAATGCCTTGGAAATTGCAAATGGGGTGCCGACCCAGACACTCTACTTAGAATCTACGAATCACTGGTGCTCTCCTGTATAGATTATGGATGCGTGGCTTACTCATCAGCTCGCAAATCTGTTTTAAAACTCCTCGATCCCTTGCATCATAAAGGTATTAGATACGCCCTAGGTGCCTTCCCTACGACGCCTTGTGTTAGTCTGTACAGTGAATCGGGCCTTATGCCACTACGGTTCCGGCGACAGAAACGATTAGTAAGTTACGTCTCTACAATTAGGGCTCACCCCAATCATCTGAATTATAAGATTCTCTTTCATAAAAGACAAAGATACGAATCGAGGCCTACTATCACGAGACCGGTTAGGGTGCGAGCCTTCGAACTCCTGCAGAATCTTGGCTTACGTTTGCCAAGGCTGTTGTCCATTAATTATGATGAAGTTTCCCCATGGAAGATATCATCTGTGAACGTGCTGAGCGACCTTATCAATATGCACAAAAATGACACGCCTAGCGAAAACTACCGACAAAAGTTTCGGGCCATCCTCGAGGAGTACCCGACCTTTAAGGTGATATATACCGACGGCTCTAAAACAGATAGCGGTGTTGGCAGCGCCTTTGTTGTTGATAATCAACCACATTTTTGGACGCTTCCGAAGTACGCTTCTGTTTACACAGCTAAACAATATGCACTTTGGCAAGCATTATTGTTCTGTATGATGTCTACAAACAGTTCCAAATTCATGATTGCATCGGATTCACTGAGTGTTCTCCAAAGTCTAAAAGAAAAATTTTCAAATTCTAGCTCTGATAACTTCCATAACCGATAGTGGCAAAACTATTATTTTTATATGGATACCTAGCCACATAGGAATAGAAGGCAATGAGATGGCTGATAAAGCAGCCCGGCAAGCCACCGGAAAAGAGACCCAGAGGCTTTTATTGTCAAGCTGTCAGATATTAAGGCATATCTATCAGATGGCATAAGGGAAAAGTGGCAGCAAGAATGGCAACATATTGAAAATGCCTTGTCTTCAATAAAAAAATCTGTAAACAGGTGGCAACCGCCCCTATCCTTAAACAGAAGCGAAAGAGTAAAAGTTCATCGGTTAAGATTAGGCCACACACTTCTTACACACCAATATCTCTTAGCTGGACAAGAAGCACCATAGTGTGAAAGGTGCGGCGAACGCCTTACTGTTCGCCATTTATTATGCAATTGCAAAGAATTAGACAATATGCGACAGCTATACAGCTTATCAGATAAAATGAAAGAGAATCTAAAAGAAAGCGATAAGTTAAATGGAGTGATTGGTTTTTTAAAGGCTTTGGGAATTTTCAGAAGAATTTAATAGATTTTATGTGGTTGTACTTGGATGTATATAGTTAGAAGAATGAAAGAATTTGTATGAAAGTAATTTATTTGTATGAATGAGTATGGTTTGATAGTTCCTGTAGGTTAGGTAGGTAGGGATTGTAGGAATATCGAGTACTACAATCCCATTAGCTTGTAAGTTATAGTATATGATTTAGAATTAGATTTTAATTTTTATAGGAATGAAAGATTGTGAGTATGGGTGTAGGGGGGCCAATACCGACCAGGGGTGGCAACTTTTGGTCGTGTAGGAAACCTTTCCTGCACTTTGTTTTTAACTTGGGAGCCACTGACTTTTGGAGGGGTGGGTCTGAGCCGGGATTGGCAACCCCGGCACCTGTGTGAATGTGAGTATGAATGTTATGTAAATAGTGTACATAGTTTTATCCTAGTTCTAAGTACCCGGGTGTGAGGAATATCCAGTACTCCACCCACTTTTATACTTTATTAGGCTGTGTGATCGTCGTTAGAATGGATGTATTTATAGGGATGAATGTATTTATTGGTGTGCTAGTATTCATTGTATATATTCAAGACTGTATACATCTATTAACACGGCTATATTGTCTATTGGTGAGCATACACGAAAATAATGAAAATATCCCATGCACAGACGCATACTTATAACGTCACTAATTCTAAAGACATGTATAGCGAAGAATATGGCCAAAGACCTCAGCAGTCGACGCCATAAAACATTAAAAAAAAAAAATTCTCATAAAACTATCTTTACATTTATTATGGCCGCATATTTATGTACTAACTCTAAGGTTATTATTTGATGCTGAACGGCCTCTAATTTGCTTATTCATCTTCTTAGAAAATGATGGCCTAAGATAAAGAAAATTTCAAAATTCTGCAATGGAACGCGAGATCGCCGGTTTCTAAAAATCGAGTTTAGAGATGGGTCTGTTTAATAAAAAATAAAGGTAGCTCTCATCAGTGAAACTTGGTTTATACCTGATAAAATAATAAAGTTTTCTGGATTTAATTTAATTAGAAAAGACAAAGCCGATGGAAAGGGGTGCACAGCGATTCTTATTAATGAAAGAATACCGTATAAAGAAATAGTTAATTTGTATCAAATAAAAGGATTAATGAGCATTGGTATAATTATTCCTTATTTTAAAGATAATACTAGTCTTTCTATTATCTCAATATATAATAGTCCAAATAATAATATAAAATACTGTGAATGGGATAGATTTATAAAAATTCCCGCCGTTCATAGTTGATGGGGACTTTAATATACACAACACTGTTTACGGTTCTAGCTATACTCAGAGTAAAAGTCGCGCATTTATTGAAGCAATCTTGTTTATCTAAATGACGGCTCACCAACAACTGTAAATAAAATAGCCAAATGTGACGCAATGGGATCTGACCATCTGCCAATTATTATTAAATCAAATAGGAAATATGCACATTATATAAAAATTAAACCACACGGCAAGTGGAACATTAACAAAGCTGATTGGTCCACATTCCAAACTACCTTATCTACTCATACAGCGGTCTCAGACAACCCTACTTACAGCGAATTTATATCAATTTAAATACAGTTAATAAAGAGGCAATAGCGGAGAATAAACAAATAAAGCACATTAATAGTAAATGTCGGTGGGATGACGAATGCACAGAAAATATCCTAAAACGTAAACGGCCCATTAATTCAAACATTTCCCTACTTGGGACAATTTAATTCATTATAAAAAACAAGTAGCAGTAACATAATATTAAGAAAAAAGAGAGCTGGAAATTTTTCTGTACTTCATTAAATAAAAACTTTCCAACATCACAAATCCAGAAAAAAAGTAGGTCACTAACTAATAAGATTAATTACACACCAATAACGGAGGGGGAATGGGTCTTTGACTTCCTATCAGTGCTGGCGCCTCCTTTCGTGTAAAACAGTTTAAATATATAAATTAACCAAGAAAAACACTCCCTTTTAGAACCTTTAACTAGGAAAGTATTAAATTCGGTATTAAAAAAAGTTCGAATACTGCTCCGGGTTATGACCAAATACATTACAAAATGACAAATCATATTTCTGATTCATTTAAAACTATTTTATTGAATCCATTCAATGATATGTGGAAAACAGGTACTTTTCCAGAACAATGGAAAGATTATTTAGTCTGCCCAATTCTGAAACCTCAAAACGCAAGAACCATTATAGTTCGTACCGCCCTGTATCTCTAGCTTCATGTTTCTTAAAAAATTGGAAAGGTTAACTCGAAAAGGTAGACTCGAATAGTGGGTAGAGCACTAGGATAAATTACCAAATTCTTAATTCGGATTTCCCCGGGGTAAATCAGTTTATAACACTCATACTCACTTAGTACAACAGCATTTTTACTTGCAATAAGATCATGCTTGCTATGTTTATAGATTTGTCCTCAGCCTATGACGCCGTCCAGATGCTCTTATTGATAAATAAAATGAAGTTGATAGGTTTACTAAATAAAGTTACTAAACATATTATCGATTCAATCTCACCTAGAAAAATATACACTAAAGTAAATGACCGTATGGTGGATCCACAACTTTATTATGTTTAAATTAAAAATAAATAGTGATAACGAAATTAAGTATAAACGGAAAGCAGACTGGTCAAGGTATCAATTACTTTAAACAATTTTGTAAAATATTCAGAAGTTAATGATTACGATTTTCGTCAAACGGATAGAGTAATTGCGGAAATATTTAAAATTTCAGATAATGTAAACTCATTTTTACAAGAATTTATGGGCATTATTAAGCTTGTTTGTGATGAAGCATTGGCTAAAGAAGCCATGATTAATCGGAATGAGAAGCACAAAACTGTTTGTTGGTAGAGTCATGAACTAAGTTCAGTTAAGGAGATCGGTTAATCATTGGAGAAGGAAGAACCAGCGGAAATGATGAAATGCTCAGAGAACAACGCAAACAACAATACTATAGCTTACAAAACTAAATATAAAAACACCACTAATAAATCTAAATTAGATTCTTGGAAGAGTTTCTGTAATGCAACGAACAGAACTCAGCCATGGAACTATATTTATAAAGCTGCAGCAGGGAAAATTAAAACTCAGAGCGCATTCACGTCAATAGAGAAACTGGGAGGAGGCTTTACTTCTAAATTGGCAGAAACGTTAGATCTTTTGCTTGATAAATATGGCCCATTTGATGACCCTAACATTGATAGTAAAAGCAATAATATTATTGGTGAAAATACTGTTAGTAGTTTGAATGATGTTCCATTCACATTTTATGAGATTAAATTTGCTGTCGAATCTTTAATCAAAAGAAACTCCTGGTGAAGGTAGGTTTAATCAAACCATAGTTAATGCAACTTGGCCAGCAATATTAGTACAGCTGCAAACTTTAAATGTCTCTAATAATCAGGATGTCTCTAAGAATTAATGGATGACTGTGTTGGATATTAAATTTTCTGATTTTATTTGTAACTACAAAATTAATTGTAAATTTATGAATTAAGTGTGTAATGGGTTGAATTAAGGTGAATTGAGTATGTCTGGGAGGTGCAGGAATAAATGAATTAAAAACACATAGAAACACAGGTATGTAGAACATTTATTTTTGGAGAGTTTTGTGAGAGCTACATTAATCTCCAAATTGGCACTTCACTCCAATATGTCATCTCAATAACATTAAGTTAAGATAGACTACATAGACTAAATTTGAAGAAACTCGGTTAACCTGTAGTCTCAATTTGCAGATAGGTTTTTTAGGTTTCTTTCTTACGAACTGCTTAAATGGTTTTCTTAAAAGTTGAAATTTTATCACAGAGGTACATAACCTTACATTTTGTAAAATTTATTTTAGCGAAGTTCTAGAAAATCTATAGCGTGGCTATAGCCGTTATAAGATTTGCAGCGCCAGGTAGGAAGCGTGTCCACACCATAGTCACATTACTCTGTAACAATCAAAAGTATAATCCCCACCATTACATTTGTACTCCACATACCTACACCAAGTATTATTAATAGAAATGTTATTAAGCTAAAACAGTAGAGTGTGTGAACAAAAATGCACTTTTATTAACCAACAAGGTAACAAGTAGGAAGGTAATTATCAGGTGCGATATATACAAAATTATTTATAAATATAACAGTATGCAATGCTAATGCCAACTTATATGTTAGGAAAAATTTCGAAATTTAAAGAAATATGCCAACTTAGAATTGCAATAATTTTAGGGGAAAACATGTGAGTGTTAAACAGCAGAATGTTTTTTTTAATAAATTATAGCATTATTATTAAAAGTTAACATATGTTCTAACACAGATACTACGGATACGAGTCGTAAACGAATTTATAGATCAGGTTGATTAAAATGAGTACAGATAACGAAAGAACGCAAGAGGATCCGGAAACTATAGTAATAGATGTGAGGGAGGCCTCTAGTGTTAGTCAGCTCAGTTCCAACAATGATGATTCAACTGTCGATGGTTCGCAATGTGATGAATTAGCCGGTTCGTCAGAAGAAGTTGAAGAGGTTGACGTAGAGGAGAGCGAAGCAAGTTTTCTACTTCCAACTACACCGTGTAAGCTATCTATCTGCCAACCATTTATAATTATATCTCAGCTAACAATTATTGTCACACGCCGCAGAGCACAATTATGTAAGATTAATAGCTAGGTCTCTTAATTTCTACGATCCAATATTAACGAAATCTCATTAGGCACCAAATCTGTTACATTCTATGACACTTTTATTTACTTGCTTTTGATCCTGTAGGAAGAAGTATTGCAACCAGTGAGGTCCCCTGAATACGAAAAAATATTTTTATTGTAGCATGTTTTCTACATCCTACATCCAATCAAAATACGATGCAAAAATGGACCCTTACAGTTTTATAAGTAAGAGGGAGGGTGAAGTTAGAGTCCGCCCTACTACTTTACAATATCTTCTGTGTTTCTTGCCAGGTCTCATTAAACCAACAACTATTGCAATAAATGAGAAACTCCTTTTACAACTTGAGGAGCTGCTTACGTCATTCACAAATTACTAATTCATGAAGTTGAAATAGAGTGGAACTTGGAGACACTGTATAGGGTTAACAACGAAAATATAAGAGGCTGCAGCAAAAACTGAAGAACATCTGGTATTTTATCCGTCGAAGTACGCATAGTCGCTGTGGAAATAGTGTATAATGAATAGCAAGTTTTGAAGGATACTTTACAACTAAATTTTAATAGTGGTATTAAGTATGCTCTGAGTCTTCAAAACATGCTATTTATTATACACTAATTTTCTAATGTCTAATCATGATTTATATTAATTCCATTTTGTCATTAAACACTAGGGTTGCCAGATCTAATATATTTAATGTCAGCCTGATATATTTTTTTCTTATTGATATATGATATTAGACTCTAAATATACGTCTAAAAATGATATATTTATCCGATCACTGCGATGATAACAATAATAATTCGTACTAGCGCGCTCAACTCGCGTCACACAATCATCAATGAACAAGTAGTGAATGCTGATTGGTCTCGTTTATGGCGCGCGCATAGCCTGCGCCAACGCATTCCACGGTTCCGCTCTCGCCAAGTGCCAAAAATGACAAAACTAAAAATTTAGGTTACAAATACTTGAAGGGTGCTCTACACCAATGACAATCAGATGACATTGACGTCTAAGATTTTATGGCCGCAGCTGTAATTTATTTATTTTTATAAATTAACAAATTTTGAAAGATTTAAGTTGGTTTTTATTTAATAAAGTTTTCAAGAAAAAGAGGTATATTTCTTTCCTAAATTATATATTTTTGAAATATTAATCATACATATTTACATTTTTCACCTGGCAACCCTATTAATCACACACACTAGTAACATAACCCACACATATATACAACCAACAAACCAACAAGTGTGGGTTGACAGAAACATTGCGTTGAAGTGAACCTCTACACGAACTTGGTGAATTTGCTCTGACGATGAATGAAAATCCGAAACCAGTCAGGAACAAACAGAATGTGCATGCTACAACATGATCAAATACCAGATGTTATCCAGCATTGCGGCCCCACCCACATATTCAACACAAACTGAAGAGTTTGTTTATTTATAAAATATTTTTAATTCAGAAACTTGACTTTTTTCATTGTTAGTAGGGAGAGGAATCAGAAGGAAGAGACCTCCTCCTGAAGCCACAAGCAAGAGGAAATACGATGTTCCAGTCTATTTCAAGAATGTAATTGTCAGACCTGTACATGAGCTAATTAATGAATCTCTCCTGAAGCGACAATATGAGACAGTTGGTGACAGTGAATCAGAAGACGTTACTGAATGGGAAGAGTACATGGACCATCTGTGGGATGTGTTTAGAGAGAAAAAAGTAAGCTATTTTGTTATTCACTTGTTTTGAGGTATCACATTCATTATGAAATTGTTCATTATACCTTCATCTTGGATGAATAAACTTAGAACTGAAGGTTAGAGGTATTATAGGCGGACCACATCTTCGCTTTATAAATATTTTGATGTTCTTTATCTACGTTTTGATGTTCGTTATGACCGCTCACATCGAAGCCAAAAGAGAAGCTTTTAATATTATTTTCTCATATTAGAATATTCATGACAGGTTTTATAATTGAGTTTTAGATGGAAGTAATATTTTAAGATGGAAGAAATATATGTTTATATCTTGACGGTCGAAGAGAATAGATTTTTTTAGTAATGAAGAAGGAATTGAAAAGTGTTTGGGTTGCAGCTATTCTTTGTAGTACAAAGGAGGGTGGTATGGGCAAGCCCACAAATACAATTATTCAGTAATATAATTTTATTCCTTCAATAAGGTTTCGGCCTAGGCCTGGCCATCTTCGGATTCGAATAGATTCACAATTAACATGACTTACAGACAGACACCTTCCTACTATCAAACCAACTTATTTTTTAAATAAGTAGTTATAAACAATTTCCTAGTAAATTACAATTCTTATTCATAGATTACATATACTTGTAATCTTGATTTCAAAAATATGATACTTATTTATATATATTTGGTTAAAACTTACTAAAAAAAATTGAATTCGAATCTCTGTCCTAGGTCTACTAATTCTGAACCATGCAGAATAATTTGCTTAAAGTGAGGGGCTTTACATCAGAACTAAATTCTATACTTATATAAGATTATTATTTCTTGTTTCTTGTTATGATTCATAACATTTATGCTTAGAATCTAATATTCACAAGAAATAAATTAAAATTTTCGTATTTTGTTTTTAAGCTTTCTATATATATATTAAACACATAATAATTACTTTTATTTGTGACATTTCTAATTTATTTAGATGACAGAAGTTTTATCATTTATTTTTTTTTTAAATATTACTATTTAATTTCATTTAAAAAATAGATTCTACTTATTACAAATAAGAATATAAGATTACGAAGATTAGTATAATAATATAAACATTTGGATTATTCTTCTTTCTTGCAGAGCGCGCGCGCGCGTGTGTGTGAATAAGATTTCAAAGTGATATTTCGCTGAATGCATTTTTCAGTTTTTGGCAATTTTTCTACCTTCTTGGAAGTTTATACATTTACTATTTATATAAATATATATAGTCTCAGAGCAAATGAAGGATTTGTAAAACGATTTAATTTTGATAATTTTTTTTTTGAGGGGGGATGTAAATTAACTTCTGAGGATATATAAGAAACTCTTGAGAGAGTCAGGTTAATTAATACTCATTAATGAAAATTCGATATCAACACGTATCTGCCTTCCTAACTCTGAGACTCAGTCGGAGTCTGAGTTGGATCTAGTTCACACAGCAAGCACAAGGAACCAAGGCACTCTAGGCTCAATGCTGGACTGAATCTTTGTCAAGAGCTGTTTATTTTACTTACCTATTCATTTGTCCTATTCCTACTGAGTGTGATTGTCTCCACTTTCGGATGAAACCTATTTCCTCAAACGGATAGTGTAATGGGATTGTAACCACCAAGTGAAGTTATAAGAACATTGCCAACAATGCAAGGAATTTCCAAAAGATTAGCAGCGTTACGCGACCGGCTATGATACGATACGGACAGCGCGGCTTGACAGACTTGTTTCTTATTTGTGGTTAAATTGATGTAATTGAAATGTGAGTGACTAATGTAGACCTGATGATGGTTAGGCGAGAACCTCTTTTGTAAATGCCTCGGAAGACATTTGCAAATTTGGCGTAGCTTGCAGAGACGTCTTCTTCAGACTCGTCAGACAAGGATTGATACCCGTCTACAACATAAAGCTTGTTTGCCATGTTAGGCAACGTCATACCCACTGCTGCCATTCTGATTAACCCCTAATGTCCGCCTAGAGAAAGAGTAAGCCAAGTTCCATTTAAATTTCAACCATGAAAGAAAATTAAGGAGATTCTTTGAATATAAAAAGAGAGTTTCTCAGCTACCATTATTACATATATACCAATTTCACAAGCCATACTTCGGTTTTACATATTACGTTTCAACTTCTATTACAGCCTCTGTTGCGCCGTCTATCCTTCTGGCTACTCTTATTTAAAGCGCTTTCAGTGCTTGAAAGTTGTTATTAGAATTAGGTGAACTTGTTATTAAGCGTCTAGAATTAGTTTTCATCTTTTTTTCCAACTTGTACAACTCTGTTCGTCTTATCCAGCAACACGGCTCCATTACTTTCTTGCACTCGAGGAGAGCTCATTGTAACAACATTTTTTACCTGAGCTTACCTATACTTAACTTCCTTAATAAATGTTAACTTTATTGTCTATGTTCAGGAAGGAAAATGGAGGAAACATGTAAAATATAAAGCTGAATATGTGGATGAAGTTTACACAGCGTCAAACGCAAGCGCAAACACTTTAAGAGAGAAATTAGCCAAAAAGAAGCGTAAACGTAAGAAGTTACTAACGCGAGACCCTGATGGTGATTATCGCCTCAATACCAACTGGAAATGTGAACTTCGAGCAAACGTGAACGCGATCACCAATTCAGATGCTGACTTGTCCCCCAAAAACTCATCAACTACTCTCTCTGTCTCCTCCATAGATTCTGTAAGATTTATTAATTGAAAGTATATCTATTTGTTTATTAATTAAATTTTATTTAATAATGAATTTATTTTAGGATGGGTTATCGAAAACTAAATATTTAGCACCAGCAAAAATTATTAACCGAAGTGAAGAATTAGTAAATCGATTATTTAATTACAAAAATGTAGACGGAGTAATAATTCTAATCGATGAAAGTATGTGCTAAAATGGTATATTTTTTATACACTAATGACATCAACCACATCTGTGTTATAATTTATTGTAGGACTGCTTCATCAGCACACTCTTTTCCTGAGCCAAATTTCAACTCTTATTTAAGCATTCAGTTTCGAAAATCTGCCATGAAAGCAGTATTTTCTTTTACGGTCTGAAAGTAATAACAACTATAAACCCAGAAACAGGAAGTAGCAGGTAGTTTCCGTCAGTTGAAAATAAAAGATTCAAAACTACGATTTAAATATTTCTCAAGTATTTTATATATAATGTGTTTATTGTTTGACAGAAGTGGCAGCGACCACCATCAAGGATGAAGTTTTGGTCTCATATTTAATAAATCGATTCTACTACACTTTCATCAATGAGTACAAACTGTTCAGAGACTTGGACCCAGATGATCCACTAGTTTCTATCACATTTGACACCAGACTATACTATTTAATTTGCGGACTAGGTCAGTGCTCGTAGTTTTCACTATTTTCTTATCAATATTATTCATTTTAGCAAATATTTAGAATGCTTTTTAAGAGTATAAAATTCAGAGACATTTTCCGTGGTAGCCTGCTTCATTTTGTGGTCATCGACCGGTTTCGGGCGTTCGCCCATCTTCAGGATGTTTTTCAGACAGTGTGACAACACAGACTTGCACAGAGCAAACTCAGTTTACACACTATAAAATTCACCTTGAGTCTACGTGCAAAACGCATTTATGCGTAGGGAGCACGTGCTGGCCGTGTTCTTCGATCTTGAGAAGGCTTATGATACGATGTGGAGATATGCGATTCTGCGGAAGTGTCACAAATTGGGATTGAGAGGGAAACTGCCGAGGTTCCTCCGTGGCTTTTTAGAGTTGCGAAGGTTCCGAGTGTGATTAGGGTCGGTCCTTTCGGACTCACATTCTCTTGAAAATGGAATACCACATGGGTCCGGTACTAAGCGTTACATTATTTTCGATGGCGGTCAACTGTCTAGCCGAAGTTCAACTATCTAGCCGAAGTCTAGCCGTAGGAGACCCTCTACAAGTATCTTTATATGTTGATGACCTCGCCCTTTATTTATCAGGGAGTGACCTCGGCGAGGTCAAAGAAACCCTACAACAGGCAATAGATAGAGTGGCTGATGAGGCTTCTAGGAACGGATTTAAATTCTGTAAAACTAAGACGGTGTGCCTACATTTTTGCCGTTTAAGACATGAGCATAGTTCTCCTATTTTGTCTCTGGATGGCACACCAATCCATTATAAAGAAAGCATCCGATTTCTGGGTCTCATATTCGATACTAAGTTAACCTGGCAGTATCTATATGGTCTATATGACCATACCTATAAGAAAACAAGGAGAACCCTCGATATTTTGAAATTTCTTGGCAGTTACAAATGTGATGCGGAGCGGAATATTTTACCCGTTCTAAATTAGAATAAGGAGCACCAATACATAGTTCAGCGCGCAAGTCACGCCTGAAGTTATTAGATAGAACTTATAATGAAGAAATTAGATTGTTCACAGGCGCCTTCCGAACTAGTCCACTACAGAGCTGTATGTAGAGTCGGGGATGCTACCTTCTCAGCTTAGAAGAGAACAGCTCACCCTAACCTACATCGCCGGAATATGGGGAAAACGGCTTCATCCATTATTTCATACCATATCGAGAGCCCACATATGAAGAGTATCGTCAACAACTTTCACGGACACGACCTCTCGGGGTCCGAGCTCTGTAGCTATTAGATGCGGAAAGAGTATAATTTGGCCCAGTTGAAGGATGGGGCTTTGCGTTCTCACCTCCCTGGTTATTACCTTCCGCATGCATCCGTATGGACCTGGCAATATATAAGAAAGAAGAAACACCATCCATCGTTCATAGACAAAAATTGTTAGAACTTTTAAACTTTTATAAAGATTTCCGGCCTGTCTTTACAGACGGGTCGAAGATATGCGACGGCGTGGGTAGCGCTTGTACTCGGAGGGAGTTACCCTCAGTGGACACTTCTTCAGTATACAACTATGGACACAACGGAAATATTTGCAATCTGCCAGGCCCTAAACTTAATAAAAGATAAAAAATATAATAAGGCACTAATATTGATGGACTCATTAAGCGTATTAATGGCTCTTCGGGATAAATTCTCGACAGACCCAATGATCATAAAAATTTACAACTCAGTGCTTCAGTTGTCAGCATGCGGTCTAAGGGTGACGTTCGCCTGGGTGTCGGGCCACATTGGTGTGTCCGGTAACGAAAAGGGGGATATGGCGGCCAAACGAGCTGCCTCTACACATACTGAAGATGTCACCCGTGTACGTCCCACTTACTTACAAATTCACATGAAATATCTCATACATAAAAAATGGCAAATTCAGTGGGACAGAACAAATGAAAAACTAAAAGATATTAAGCTATGTGTTACAGTCGAAGAATTACCCGCGGCATGAATCAGTTATTCTGACGAGACTAAGGATTGGTCACACACGTATGACCCATGGGCACCTCCTTATTGGTGAAAGAAGACCGAGGTACCCTCGATGCCGAGAATGGCTGACGATGGCGCACGTGATGGAAGGGTATCTGACTCTGCGTACACTGAGAGAAAGAGCAGGCCTGCCACATGATAAGCGCGCTGTTCTAAAAGAGGGTTCTCCTTATATAGGGAAGGCTATTTGCTTATTTAAGAGATATAAACGTGTACAATAAAATTTAGATTAGTAGTTAGGTTAGGTGGATCTGGGTGAAGGAATATCGAGTACTTCACCCAATAAGGTTAGTTCAATTATTATAAAGGGGAAAGGAATATCGAGTACTTTTCCCTTGTGTGTATGCGTGGTATGAATGAATCATTAGTATGAATGTATTTATTTGCGAGAATGTATTTATTAGCGTAATGTGTTTTATTGGTCTGAATGTATTTATTGGCGAGAATGTTAGCATGATTGCTTAGCGTAGGTTTTCATTTGTCAAGGGGTTGAAAGAAAATTTATAGAAGTATTTCAATCCCATTACCTCTAAGTCAAATTTAGTCTAGATCAATTAAGATGTGCAGGAACATTAGTTAAAAGTACTGCACATCCACTATGGGTACAGTGCATAGTCTCCTTCGCAATATTAGTAGTATTTTATACTTATATTAATAATATTATTTAACTTGTAATAATACTCAATAAACTCTAGTTCAAATAGAAAATATTTATATTAAACATCAGAACTTTAGTCTGAATCTACCCCAGTTATTATTAAAATAAGGGATGCACCAATAATAACCCACACTCCTCCTCGTCGACTAGATCGATGATATTAAGAGGGGATGTGTGGTAAGATCCTCGAAAGCCTGTGGCTCCTCCCTGCCTTGTTGAGCAAGACACTTGTGTGGAAGCCATATAGAGTAGCCCATCCCAGCTCGAGTGGCCTAGGAATTAGAAAGAAATAAACAGTTAGAAGCGCTAATGACCATCGCAGACGATGCACTAAAAAAAAAAAAATACTTTCGAGCGTAGCTACTATTAGTCAATCAGTGCGCACTAAATTGTGATAATTAGATAAGTAAGTTTGATAAAGATGTTTATTACTTTCAAGGGGAACATCTCTTTCAAAATATTTGCCCATGAAATTAGTTGTTACTACAAACACGACTTTCACATATTACCTAAATTATTAAATATTCATTAATATTTAAACGAGGTATTTAATTTAATTGGTTAGTGACCTAATGTGGTTAGTGCCTGCAGCAAAATATAGATTTATTTGCATAATTTACAATAAATGATTGTTTTAAATAGAGAAATCAAACAAATTGCAAGGTGGTTGGGTCTGCTTGCAGGAGAATATCTGATATGACAGCCATCATAGCAAGCTTCTTCATTTCAGGCTAGCTATGTTCCGCGCACATTCTGGTGGAAGCTTTGAACAATTCTATAAAACATGTCCATGCGTGCCAGCTAAGCCAAACTTTGATAATGGACGAACATCCGAAATCGGGTGACCTGAAATACGAAAAAACCCAGCTATTATTTCTGACAACTTAGAAATTTTTGATCTTCTAGGCTTCCGTGGCCATTTTCATGAAAAACTTTTGAGTTTCTGGGTTGAGGACACCTTAGTGGTTTACTAGAAACCGACGTTTAGCCCATACTGCAATGAGCTTTTCAGAGTTTTTTTCACCTTGAAAGCAAATTGAAGCAACAATAAAAGCACTGTATAAGATAATAACTGGTAGCTGATTGCTCCATTATTAGCTTTCAAGGGAAACGACCCTGAAGAAGCTCATTGTATTATGGGCGAAACTTCGGTTTCTAGCAAACCACTGATGCAGTCTCAAACTTGAAACTTAAGTATTTTTAGAAATATGATTATCAGAAGATTTTCTTTGTTGGCCGTTAGTTGTAATATGAAAACAAGAATTAGTTTTCACACCCAAAATACATGGGTGCGATTACAGTAGGACCTACTGAGTCCCATTTTGTTTTTTGTTTGTGTTTTATGTTATAATTTTTTCCCTTTATTTTTTATTGTTCCTGAAGAAGGCAAACAAAGTTTGTCGAAACGTCGAACTTGCAAATTATTAAAAAACAATTACAAAATTACTTTTTTGGTTTTTGTTTTTTACCTTGAATTGGTCGAGAAGCCAACTAATTCTTGTTTTCATATTTTTAGAAATATTTTTTTATTATGCTTAAATTTTTATCCGAGGCGTAATGTGGCCATTCAGACTGGGTGGGCTGGGGTGCTCATATTATGATTATCTAAACAGACAAAAAAAAACTCTTAGGAAATTGAAAACTTATTAACATAATCAGTAATATAAATTTTGTGAAATAAAGAAATGCCTAGATATTGGAAATTTTGTTCTCCAGAAGACTGTAATATCAAAGTTATCTTTTTGAAAAATGGAAGAAAGGATATTGTTTCAATAGAGTCATAAAATTAAAATTACAAACAAACAAAAAGGAATATAAGTGCAGATTAAAATTTATTGAAAGCGTAATGGATTTGAATGGAAACTAGTTTATCTGCACTCAAAGATAATAACTGAACTGATTGATAGTATAATTATAACTATTAAAATATTATTAGTGCAAAGTCTTTTAGTTTAATAAGAGCGAGTATAGACCGTGAAAATTGCTGGTGAAGTAGTGAACCTGTTGTAACTGGCCGCATTGAATTGTAACTGATGGAATTTGTACGATACTGCGTGCTTCTTCTAATTAATCCTGATCGGTTCCAAATATCTTCAGACTCAAACTGTCCATCAAGTCTATAAATACTTGACTTCCACTTTAAGTGTTTTGTGACTCTTCGTTGTTGATTTTTTGAAACAGGTGACTGTTTAAAGACTTGTCAAAGACAACTCTTTAGCTATAGAGAAGCTGCCCTTTAGTGTAATTAACTTCTTAATCAGAGGCGGTTCGTCTATAAGAATACATTCGCTCGTGAAACCCTTGGAAAAATCTTTAGTCACATTGTACTTGTTTTTATGAAATATTTCTTTTGGTTCATTTCTTGATTCTTGTTTTTCTGCTGTGACTCTATAGTCGCTCTAAACGCACGTGAGTCGTAAGTATGAGTCAGTAATGCAATGGAATGATTAGGGAGTCGCAAGTTTTCGGGGGATAGTTACAGGAAACTGCAGCCGATTTAGTAAACAGTGGTGCAGAATATTGCGAATTCTAGAAACCCTTTGGCAATAGCAAGGCTGGTCAAATATTATTAGTTTTAAGAAAAAAATATTTTTAAGAAAACCAAGTCGGCTAGACTATGAAACATTTCTGGTTATAAAAGTTTTCATTTAGAACTTTTTCTAGAAATTTGTTTGAGATTATTAAAGTTTAGGTCATGCTAAATAGTGGTTTACAATTTAGATCATGCAATAATTTATTATTAATAATTAATATTTGTTAAAAATTTAACAAATTTTTAACTTAAACCGATTCCATATTTGCCGGTTAGTTGATTGTAACAGCGTTCTAGGAAAAGTTGAATTGTACGTTTTAAACATGTTCATTGTATGCGTAGGTTTAGTTAATTGTATTTAGAACTAATCATGTCGATAACTAATAACTTTATTTATTTTTATACCTAAAAGAGGCAATTTTGTTTTCTTTTATTTTCATATTAATTTGTTTCTAGTTTTAGTTTAGAACCTGTAATTTAATATTTAAATCCTTTAATTTGCACGCTTTCATTTAAACAATTTTTAATAACCTGATCTCTTGAAACATTTAAACATATCCATTTACTGCCATAACCTCTCTAACTTTGAATCTTTCAAATATTTTCATATTTAATTCCAATTTTCATTTATTTATATAGTACTGTAGAAAATTGAAAAATACTTCCTCTATGTTCTTGATATTTAGAAGGTTCTTGGCCTTTTTAATAATTTTTATATCATTAAATAATTATTTCAATAACAGTTAAATGATCTCTTTTTTAAAAATTTTAACTACGGCTGTGATTGTAACAATTTAACAAATTATTTTCTCGAATTTGGAAAAATTAAAGAAATAGCTAGACCAAAACCTCAGCTAGGTTGAATCTAGTTCAAGTAAGTGAATAAAAACTAAATTTCAAACAAGAGTTACGTTATTGCCGATAAATTATTTGGATCTGATGACGTGAAATAAGTATTGGCGATAAATTATATGGATCTGATGTTGTGATATAAGTATTGGCGATAAATTATTTGGATCTGATGATGTGATATAAGTATTGGCGATAAATTATTTGTATCTGATGATGTGATATAAGTATTGGCGATAAATTATTTGAATCTGATGATGTGATATAAGTATTGGCGATAAATTATTTGGATCTGATGATGTGATATAAGTATTGTTATATTGTTTCCCCTGCATGTTTTATCGAAGAAATATTGTAAAATCAGGAGTATCTATTTTTTTCAGAATATTTCAGAGAAAATTCATAGCCCTTTATTACAATACAATTTTACAAATTGTAATACAAATTTTATTAAAATAGTACGAAATACTTTAAATGTGTAGTTCTAAATTATATTAATTAAAGTTAAATTCACTGCTTTTTTGTGAAACGCCACTCCTGGCTGAAGTGTCGTGGTAGTAGCATTGTTAGTCTCGGAAACGTGGTGGGCGGATTGCGAGGGCAGTTTGCAGGGTGGCATGACGAACTTTCTTGTTTTTTAGTCAAGCGGAATATTTTCAACACAGATGACCTAAGAAAAAAACTTGAAAAATATCTATTCACTATTGTTTATGTGCGAAAAACATACAAATTAAAACACCAACTCATAATGATAAATGACTTGTAAAACCCAAGAGCAGTGTCCTTAGCTTCGCAAAATAGAACTGCTTCAGTAAATTAAACTTTATTTAACCAAACAAAAACTTTCTTTATAATTCAAATTAAACCATTTTTTTTTATCAATTGGGTGATTAACCCAAGTTTGTGGGTACATCCAGAATGTCCGTCCCTAAATTTATCAATTATTTAAACTATTTGATGGTAGCCAGTCAGCCCAACTGATCTAACCTATCAAGAAAACAATTTCAAATGCAGTATCCATCCAATGGCGGCTGGTGCATAAGCACTGCGATACTGCAGCACCCGTAGAAAATAACTACAAAAATTAATTTTTAAATTTAAGATAAAAAATAATGATAACATAACAATCTTTGCATAATTATTATTTAAATACCATAAATAAATCAGTTTTAACAAAAATTTATTTTTTCAAGCGTTGTTTGATGTTGCCACTGCCCAATTAATGGTCATATTCGGTTATTTCCAGCAACCTTCGTTTGCCTTAATAATGTGATCCAACATGTGCTATTTTAGCTGCTTCGCCGAGCAGCGTTGGTTGTAATTGTGTGCGATAAATTATATTACAAACAAATATATTTTTATTGTGTTCGTTAAAAGTCTAACGGTAATTTTTTTTTTTTTATAATATTTTTTGTAGAATAAAAATATACATTAAATAAATAATATTTCACAGGTTTATTCAGATTGGGTGTTAGTGTTGTATATTAAAAAAAAATTAATTGACACCCGTAAAATTAAAATAAAAAATAACAAAGGAGTTCCATTCCTAAAAATATAATTCAGCAAATAGCAGTTAGTACGTGATTTCTCAAATAACTAATTTTAATGAAAAAGTTATTGGAAAATTTTGCGAAGCTAAAACCCGAAGAATGGATTTTATATTCAATTTAATTTTTTTTTATATTATTTGAGAAATCATGTTTTTGTATAACAGAATTTATCTTAAAAAATATCCATGTGAATTTATTTTTAATTAAATTGAGTTGAATTTAGACATGTTCCGCTTTACTCATGCTGCAGCACCCCCACTTGCAAACTTCTCGGGCCGCCACTGGTATCCATTATAACTGAACATTATAGCAGTCTCTATGTGTTGGGCCATCACATTTAATAAATAAACGTGTAACTAACTAAATAACCCTTTAATGCATTTTTTGTTCAAGTAATATTAATGTTTAAACCAAATTTAAATTTATATAAACCAATAAGTAGCTAAAGTCCAAGGCCCTTTTATTACCCTCTTTTCCAGGAGTTTTGACGATTCCTAGCTAAATCTAGAAATTGCTGTACATTTCGATGCTTGATTGTGGGGACTGTTTCACAGGTTACGGTGGTACGAAACATGAAAGTTTCGCAATTATGGTATTTCAGAGCGTGGATAAAGAAGATTTACAGATAAGACCTGTGCACCCACCATTACCGCTCCGAGATAAGTGTGCTTTCCCTAAGGTATGGATAAGCGGTATCGAATCCACACCAATCACACCCTCGGAGCTACATTTGACTAAGTTCAGGACTGCGTAAGTAAACTTTGAAACTTGTTAATATTATGGTGTATGCATGTTTTGTTGTGTGTCTGTACATATGTTTGTGTCTGTGTTGTGTGTCTGTATGTGTGATGTTTGTGCATGAACAAGATAAACAAACAAAAAACACGGGAGGTTCAAAGTACAAGGTGAAAAGTTCTCGATTTGTAGTGAAAATGAGTTTTTTAATTTTTAAAAATACATTTATTTCTCAATGTAGTCTCACTTTAGTTCAATACACTTTGTCCAACGGTTCTCCAATAACTGGATTCCGTCGCTGAAGTGCAATTCTGGGAGGTTTTCAAAATATCCATTTATCGCTGCTATCACCTCTTCATTTGAGCCAAAACGTTTTCCAGCCACAAATTTCTTAAAATGTGGGAATAGGTGAAGGTCAAAGGGAGCCAAATATGACGAATAGGGAGGATGTTCCAGCCATTCACACATCAAATCCCTCAATTTTCCCATTGCCAAAGCGCTTTTGTGGGAGGGTGCATTGTCTTGGTGAAAGAGAATTTTTTTATTTTGCAAACCAGGCCTTTTCTCTCCAGTTTTTTCATTTAACTGGTCAAGTAGATGTGCGTAATATTCCCCATTAATTGTAACCCTTTGGCAAGTACTCAATTAAAATAAGCCCTTTGGAATCCCAAAAAACTAGCCACAACCCTTCCAGCCGATACAATTGTTTTTGCTTTCTTCGGTGCAAAGCTACCGGCTTCTACCCACTGTTTTGACTCAGGTGTAAAATAGTGAACCCAGGTTCCATCAATCGTAACAAATCGGCGCCAAAATCAGTTGGAATCTTCTTAAAACGGCGCAAACATTGCTGATTAATTCGATTCCTTATTTATTTGTGATCAGCATTTAACAAATGCTGAACCCGAGCTTACAAAGCTTTCTCATACTGAATTCTTCGTGAAAATGTGCCGTACCCTTTCTTCTGAGGTACCTAAGCCTTAGCTACATGATACACCTTTAACCGTCGATCATCTAGAACCATATTGTGTATTTTCTTAATATTTTCTTCGGTAATTGCAGTTTTTGGCCGTCCTTCACGTGGATCTTCTTCAATCGATGTACGGCCACGTTTAAACTCAACTTTTTTACTGTTGATATCGAAGATGCAGACTCCTTATACACTTTCACCAACTTTGGATCAATTTTGTTGGCGATAAACCGTCCAAAACGAAGAATTTATGACGGAACGGTATTCTATTGATTTTGTCAAAAACACACACAACACGTTTACTTTATACAGCCATATAAAACAATTTGTCTGATGAAATTCATATTTGGTATTTACTTTTGGAACAAGTGTGCCAAACATAACAAAACAGTAATTTCATTGGTAGTAGTGCCATCCATGGGCTAGGCCGAGAACTGTTCACCTTGCCCTAGTAGGTATATTCGTGTTGGTGCCACTACCATATCTAACTCACAGCTGGCGGTTAAGCTCCGAGAACTGTTCACCTTGCCCTAGAAGTTATATTCGTGTTGGTGCCACTACCATATCTAACTCACAACTGGCGGTTAAGCTCCGAGAACTGTTCACCTTGCCCTAGAAGTTATATTCGTGTTGGTGCCACTACCATATCTAACTCACAGCTGGCGCTCAAGCTCCGAGAACTGTTCACCTTGCCCTAGTAGGTATATTCGTGTTGGTGCCACTACCATATCTAACTCACAGCTGGCGCTCAAGCTCCGAGAACTGTTCACCTTGCCCTAGTAGGTACATTCGTGTTGGTGCCACTACCATATCTAACTCACAGCTGGCGCTCAAGCTCCGTGAAAAACAACTCCAACGGTTTTCTTCAAATTTCACTGACTACCTACACAAATAAACGCATAATAGATTTATTTATTGAAACAACGCTCCAGGAAAATTGATTTTTGGAGAATTCTGGGAGCATTGTAATTTCCCTCTAAAGTGTCAATTCAATGCATGTTACATTTTTGTCATCTATAAAATATGAGGCAAATTAAATACTTCCTAAAATTCCATTTTTGAAAAGTGTCAGTTAACCGAAAGTGATATAGAATCATACCTTTTATAGAATAAGTTAATGATTGTATAGAACTTTCCCGAATTCTGCTTGATTTCCTTAAAGTTGGAATGAGCACAGACAGAAACTTAAAGTTGGAATGAGCACAGATGGAAACTTGAAATTTTGTTTGAAACATTTTTACAGAAAATAATTATTTTTGGAGGTTCTAAGGATTGTGAGTGACTTAACGTGAAACTACCGATACGAACATTTCTTGACATGTAAATCTTATATCTTAAAAGCGAACAAGTTTATTCCCTCCCCCTGTGTATCTATCTATCTATCTATGTATCAATCTATATATATATATATTATATAGATTGATAGATAGATCGATAGGTAGATAGATCCATAGATAGATAGATAGATAGATAGATAGATAGAATAGATAGGATAGATAGATCGATAGATAGATAGTAGTAGATAGATAGATAGATAGGATAGATAGATAGATAGATAGAATAGATTGATAGATAGATAGATAGATAGATAGATAGATAGATAGATAGATAGATAGATAGATAGATAGATAGATAGATAGACAGATAGATAGATAGATAGATAGATAGATAGATAGATAGATAGATAGATAGATAGATACATACATACATACATACATACATTCGTACATACCTACATACATAGTAATGTATTAATACTATCTGCGAAATTGAAATTTGATAGGAGACCAGGCAATAATAATAATTTACACTCCGAGAGTGTGTAAACTAAATTTGCTCTGTGCAAGTCTGTGTTGCCACACTGTCTGAAAAACGCATCCTGAAGATGGGCGAACGCCCGAAACCGGTCGGTGACCACAAAATGAATCAGGCTACCACGGAAAATGTCTCTAATAGTAATTTATATTAACTGAGAACAAAGTGTCCGTCCAGTTTAATTAATTATCACATATTTGTGGTCAGAAGACAGTCAGATAACTGTAATATTGTTCATGCACATTTTGGTAACATTAATACTAATAATTGATAATAATTATGAGAAGATTAAGTTCACACGGTAATTATAATGAAGTTCCGTGTGTGTGTGTGTGTGTGTGTGTGTGTATGATGTAATCAATCAGGTTTGCACGATATAAACTATAGATTTAAGCAACAGATCAAAATAAACTAATTAAAGCAAAAAAAAAACAGACCGGAAACAAGAAATTAGCTTCACCAATTTCCTTTCAATTACTTGGAATGTAACTTGCACATTCATAAAGCGATTGCTTTTATTCGAAACATTTTCCAGATAATAGTTAAAATATTTTCCAGATTTATTGTCTTTTCTTTGGACTGAACTTTAGGACGTAAAGTTCCCCACAAACACATAGAATAGATTTTTCTAAAGAAATGTTTCAAATAAAAATGACATGAATATAGTATATGTACACTTGGCCAAATGCTAAAGTTTAAGGAACCTTAAGCCTTATCGATAAAATCCCCTCCCCCAAACAATGAAAACCCTTTAAATAAAATTGCATTTTAGATCAACCGATTTTCTTCAAACCCAGTATTTGATAACACATTTAATTCTCTAATTAAAAGGCACGCGAAATTCTATAGTGTACTATAAAGAATAATTTAATTTTAACGTGAAGTTATTAATTTAATTAAACGATTCTGTAATGGTAGACTTGATGGGCAGCCTAACGTCAACACCCCCTCCATTACCCTTAAATTCAATTTTCCCAGAAAAATTGTTCAAAAAAAGTGATAGCTCTGTGTAGTGTGGTTTAAAGGAAATCATTGGAACCATTTTTTTGAGAATATTGCAAAAACCTGGAATATCCATCCAGTAAATTGGTATCTTCGATTGGGAGGTTTGACCAAAAACTTCCTGTCTAACTCAAGGGGGAATCAAATTTGAATTTGTTTCAAATTTTCGTTTTTTATTTATGCTGTTCACAGACACATAAACACATACAAATCTCATCTGATATCAAAATGTAAATTGTTCCTTTTATGTAAAATTTTATAAAATTATTATTTGCTACACATAATTGGCTGACTATTCCTACTTTTTCAAACTTTGTACCTACAGAATTGGATATAATCCTTAGGCTCAAAACATGTGAAGTTGAAAACTTGACGGTAAAAAGGCAAGTAATTTGTATCAACAATTCTATTTAGATAAACTGATAACAAACGATTGCTAAATTTGTGCAATAAATTTGATCAAGTTGGCTGTTGAATATCTTATTCACAACTAGTAAAAAATTCTAAATTTTTTGAAAGATATTTAAATATCTTATCTCAAAATACTATTTCCAATATGTGCTCAGTTTCGAAATTCTTTCTTCTTAATGCAGTCAGAGAAAGTAAACCGCTTCATTAACGAAATCATTGAAAATATAAAGAATACCAGTTTGGCAAAATAAACAAAAATTCAATGCAGATTCCTGCTGACATTTGCAAAGGCCAAGGTTAGTTTAACATTTTTGGGACAGTCCTCTTCAGATACACATACACACACACATACACTCATGCAACTGTGAATTTATATTTTAATTTGAGAAAGCTTGGCCATTGATATACAAATATATATAACAACTGGTGGTTCACTTTAAGTACTTCAACTTTTACTAATTATGACATTGTTATTTTGTTTTCAGGACTGGCTTGGAACCATTAAAAATAAAGAAATATAAGAAAAGCATTCAGCCCCTGATCAGAACCGGTACACACACCACCAACGCCGATTGGAGAATGCCATTGCAACTGACTTGGACCGACAGTTCAAAGAAAAGTGAAGTAATAGTTAAATCAAAGAAACGTAAACCACACTTTCGATATCGATCCAAATGTCCTGAATGAATAGGTGGAAAAATGTGATGGAATTACAGTTTGATCTTGGAGGACATTGTTAAGAAATAAAACCCAAAATTCTCTGCATCACTATCATTGTTAATGTATTGTCCAATAAGGTGATGGATATACACCGTCACTGACGTGCGTTAATAACAGACCATATGTGATAATTTAATAACTACATGCCTCAGACAGCACTTAAACAAAGTTGGTGATCACTGGAGCCGCTGAAACACTCACACCACTTTCTCTTACTGCAATTATTACAATTCTATGACATATTTTCTACAAACACGAAATTTTTACTAATTTAGTCGGCCATAGTGTTATATATAAATATAGTTAGTGGGTTATAGATTTAGGGTGTGGGAGGGGGATTTTTTGTTTTTGGTGTGACCTCATTGTCTGCTCATGCCTTCTGTCAACACCACCCTGCAAAACTTGGTTTCATGACAGTTTAAAGTCATAAGGTGATATTATGGGTAATATTTAGAGAAAAATGAAGACCCCTTAATTCCCAATTCGGTCGAACCTCGTCTTTTTTCATTTTCCGCAGCTACCGTTGTCTCCGTTAGATAGTAAGTCGTTAGGCTAGTTATTAGATTAAGTAGTTAGTTAAAATAAGTTAGCAATTAATGGTTAGGTTTATCTAGTTGATAAATTTAATTTTAAGTTAGGCAAGGTTTAGTGTTAATATTTAGAGTATTTTATTAATATTAGTATTTTATTATTAAGCAGTTAGGGAATTTCAACGAGACAGCTATGGATAGGAAAAAGAAAAATAAAACTATGGGTAGGAAAAAGAAAAATAATTAAAAAGGTGAACTGGAAGTTGTGCCTGTGAGGGAAAACCACGTGGAATATTTTGTTTTACTTCGAGAGGAAAGTTAGAGGGAACAACCTGTGCGACGATTGTCCGATTTATATCTTTGTTCTCACCTCACTGTTGCACTTTCCTTCAACGGTTCCCCTGAACTCTCAAGGAGCTGGAAATGTACGAAGAGGCACCCACTGAAGAGAAGGATTTTCCCAGGAGAGGCCAACTGAGATAAGTGACAATTGTAGTGGTGCAGAGAAATTTTAAAAACTTCTTGTTTTTTTTCAATAGAGAAGTTATTAAAATGAACTTGTTAAAATTATTATTACCAGCAACAGAACATGAACTTAGAACTATCTTAAAATCAAATCCAAGTGTTGCAGGGTGGTATGGCAATGGCTTGTCTAGAAGAGAGTACTAGTTGGAATCTGACCCAGGTGTTTCTATTACGATTATTATTTTTCCTCGATTTTATTTGAATTTTTTTTTCTTCTCAATTTTATTAATATTATCGTACATTTATTTGTTTAATTCCTCATTTAGTTCCGGCTATTACAATGTCCCACCTTTTTTTTTCTATTTTTTTGTTTCTATATAATAATCTGCCGAACCTATCCATCTCCACTGAGTTAGTCTGGCCGCGATTAGCGTCCCTTTTGGAAGTCATGGTGGGCATGAGATAGGAATCATTACTAGTAATTACTTATACCTACTTTACCTTACTAGTTACCTTACTGTATATCTATACGGTGACTATATTCCTTATGTACCATCAAAACTGGAGAGGACCGCGGAGATTGGCAAGGACAAGACCATCATATCTAACTGCATAGCCTCAAGTACCCAAGTGGGCCTCAAGTACTTTAGCCGAGCATTGATGTAGGCGTTGCTTGATAGGTTGAGCATCCTTGACATCTAGCCTATGCGTTATGCGAGTCGTTAAACCCGAAGAATCTTGAAAAACTAGCAAGCATTCCTTTACGCTTGATGAAGATCTCTTTTTCAGAAGGCTGAAGTGGGCTGACCCTCATATATTGGATATCATGCCATTCAAAGGCGTCCCAAACGTGGAACATCTTTACAAAACGAGAAATGATGATTAGGATCCTCTTCAAATCCCCAGAGCGCTTCACGAAAATTGGTGCTTATACCACCTACGATGGAAAAATCTAACCCCAGTAAAAATTTGAAAGGGAGTGATGAGAACGTATAGGTTCGTAGTGAACGTCATTTCGTCAACTGTAATCAGGATTAAGAATTCTTCCGTGATCTTGTCGGTACTGTCGTTATCGACAAAGACTTTAAACTCGTAAACAGACTCAGCAACATATCTTAGTTGTAAGAGAAATTTCACCCCTTCCGGTCCAACATAAGAAACGCTGGAACCAGGATCAAACAAAGCTAGCATGGCTAAGTTACTATCACGGAAATCTTTTCCTATTTGTGCGGCCATATACAGCTTTTAGGTAAAGGAGTTACATGTTGCGGTAATGATATGTTACCAGAAGGTAAAGGAACTTCTATAAAAGACGAGACGATACTGGAAAAGGCTGTAAGAGATGAAGAGGTACGAGAGAAGATATGTTGGGACAGAAGACATATGTTGGGAGAAGATCCTACAAGATGGGTTAGCAGCGCTACGGGAATAAGACCGACCCTTATTTCCGATTCCCCATCCCCATTATCCTTGGCTTAGGCCAATTAACGAGGAACGGAGCCCCTAGTTTGTGTACTGCGTTTATCCTTGTCTATACAGATTAGAATGTATGTAGTTTAAGTGTATTGCGTACTGTTCTGGCGAAGTGCATGGAGCTGTGCTAATCCGTGGGGTCACTACACTCCAAGTATCTACATGCAACAGATACCCCTCGCGGGCAACTTCCGCGGTATTGACATGGAATATACGTGAGATCCTCCACAATTCCAACATTTTGATTTCTGAGTGGGTTGACCAGAAGCTATAACCAGTGGGTGCCTCTTTCGGGACCATTACCTTTTTGGATTTGTCCAGTTCTTTTTTCTAGAATGTGCTTTATCCGTTTGGTTGGACAAGCCTCCGGTAGAACTAAGTTCCTAACATTTCCCAGGACAGAAAGAGGATTAGGTTTAGACATAATAACAGTCTCGGCCGTGCAATCACAAGTGGGAACAACACTAACGATTCCTAGTCTTTTCCTAGACTTCAAATTACGATTATTAGATGATGTAATAGGCTGAGATTCCCCTTAGTGATAGCCTTATCCGATCTACTATCTTGTGTATTGTTTCAATCTTAATAAATCTCTAGCTTCATTAGAAATCTAGACTGCTAGTAAACTTGATGGAGTTGGCCGAAAACAGTGACCACTGAAAGTTTTGGCATTGGTTACCCAGGCATTTCGCACTCATTGAAGGCATTTTTGAGATTGTATTGATACCAACTGGTTGGACTGTGATCGGCTTTTTTTATCATTAATGAATAGACGTTGATATGAACTCTGTGATGGTCTAAGCGGAATGTATTTCGTAGAGCTCTATGAAGTTCTTGGTTGACATGTGGAGTAACAATGAAGATATGTGGACTATTGCAGGATGCATGTGGAATCGTTACTTTCAAGACATCTTCACTCTGTTCTCCACCATTTAACAGACTTGATTCTGTATGCTCCTGCTTTCAGATCAACTTATTGGAAAAATGTAAACTTCAGTCACATCTTTTATTATCATCTGCAGATAGATTGCTGCAGTCTTCAGTTCTTTGTCTAATAGTTTTGTGGATGTCATTATCGTCATCTAACGAGTCTACAGGAACAAATTTGTCAATTAGGAACTGAAGGGTTTCCTGCAAGTTTAGTGTAAACTTCCCTACATCCACTTGTAGAGTTGAAAGAATTATTGGGCTTCTGATCTTACCAACAATTGTTTTATATGCTATATTCCAAGGATCTCCTCTTGCAGTATCGCTGCAAAACTTTTTCCAGGAGTTTAATTTTGAAGAGGTTATGAGATCTTCATATACTTTTTTTGATGCATAATATTCCTGTCGTCTATTTGCTCTCAGTGCTTCGCACTTATAAGTTCGTTGATACAATCTTCTCTTAGCATTCACAAGTTTCCTTTGTCTACTCAACTCCTCATTCCACCATCTAACTGTCTTCCCTTTGAATTTTGGAAAAGTTTTCTTAAATGTCGGTATAGACTTTTTACCTGAAGCTTGTACATATGAAATAGCATTTCAACCCCCTTCTCTAAATTTCGATCGCCACGCAGTTTTTCCGCCAAAATTTCGTCCAGTACTGAGCCCAGTGCAGAATTATTTTCAGGAACATTTATTTCAACAAGTGACTGTAGATTTTTTACCAAATTTTGTTCAAAATTAGGCCAGTCTGCTTTTCTGGTATTATATCTGTGGTTTGTAGATGATGACCCTAAGTTATTGGTGGAAAGTAAATTTGGCTGTATTGAAAATGTTATTGAGCTGTGGTCAGATAAATTTTCTTCTGGCGAATTTTGCCAATCAGTCACATAAGGTAACATCGAATAGGAAACAACTGTAACATCTATTTTACTTGCACCCCTTGCTGTTTTATAAGTTGGTAGGTTATCATCCTTATTTATAATTAATAGTGATTTAAGTGCTAAAAATTCTTCTAATAGCCTACCTCTATTATTGGTAATACGATCAAACCATGTTACCGACCTAGAGTTGCTATCCATCCAAAGTATTACTTTTTTCCATCATTCACATCAGCTTCCAAAAACTGAAAATCTTCTTCTATTTTCTTTCTGATGTCTAAGTAGTTGATTAAAAGATTTAAAGTGCTATCATAGTTAATTCTACCATCCAAATCAAAACTAATTAGAAATAAGTAGATGGCTAAAATTCCGAGTTTCAAGGAAATTTGTAAACCGGAAGTGCGCCTTTACTGAACAGTTTTTTCAGTTTTCGACGAACACCGACGAATTTCATTAAATTTGGTACACTAACTATAAAATTTGTCAATTACAATTTTGAAACCTGGAGTAAGGGAAAGTTGTGTGTGCTTGACATCAGATTTTTTACTTTCTCTTACTTCGTAGTAAGAGCAAGTGTGGTAATTGTGCCAACTTTTCACCAGAAATATATGTTTTTAAAATTCCCTTGATCAAACAAGTGGTTTTTAGAATATGGTGTGTGTGTGTGTGAACATCATAGCTCAAAAACAAAAGATTGCAGAAAGTTCAAACTTGATATTCCATTTATTGGGATTTCCAGTAAGTTTGCCGTCGAAATTCGTCAACCGAAAGTACCACTTTACCGATTATTTTTTTCACTTTTTCTCAAAAACGGTTCCTACGATTATTTTAAGTTTAAATCAAAACTAATTTAACAAGTTTAAAACTTGTTACATCAACTACACATACAAAGAGCTACAACTTTTACTTGAAACATTTCTCTGGGAAAATTCATTTAATGGTTGAATCCACATTCTTGTTCAACACATTCAATGGCATCTCCTCCAGCAACTGTAGTAAAGGAGCTTAGGGAGGAGAGGGACGTTATGCTTTTCCCAAATAAGCCATTCGTAACTTGGCGAATAAAATTAGCGCATTTTGTCATTTAAAGTAAATGGCGGAAAGTATTGGCCAATGATTTTGTCTCCAACCATTCCGCACCAAACATTGATAGACTGATGTTCAGTAACCGCTGATTGGGAGACAGGACGGTAAGCTGGCTTTGCAGATTGCCAGATTTAACTCCTCTTGATTTTTTTCTTTGAGGCTATCTCAAAGATAAAATTATGCCAAGGAACCAACAACTTCAGAAGACTTAGAGAAGACTTAATCTAAACCTGCTTAGCAATTCCGGCAGACAAGATACGATTGGCAACTTTATCTGTTGGGCAGCGACTGCGCTTGTGCCGTTTAGGCCGAGGAGGACATTTTGAATAAATAGGAACTATTTTTTTTATCCATTTTTTTAAATAAACTGGAATATTGTTTTGTTTTAACAATGGTTTACCCAATTTTTAAGTACCTCGTGGTTTTAAAATACGTTCTAAGTTTTATCAGCATTTAAACTGTCTCATTTATTAGAATAAGAAAAGTCGTTTTTAATTTTAGTCTATGAAACAAAGAACAGGGTAAAACGACTAAAATCTAATTCGGTGTGTATATTGAAGTGAAATTAACGGCATTTTTCTTTATGGTTATTAGTTTTCAATAAGTAAAATGTGGGTCAAAAGGAAATCGCCACTTTCTACCACCGATTTAAGGTGTAAGGCGGAAATAAAATAAAAAAACACTAACACCATAAACTAGAAAATACTTGAACAAACTTTGTGTTCACTTTTTAGATACCTTGCTTCGTTTAAGATTTATTTCAAAAGTGGTCCGTTTAAATGGGACAGTCTGTATATATATAATGTAGGCTCGCGGAAGCGAACCCGGAATTGTGATGATAGAGGTTGATGCAGCAGACGCGAACATAATGGATGGGGTAGCAAATACAAAATAAATGATAAATAATAAACAAAGAATAAAATAATAAAATGTTCTGACTCACCTAGTGAAGAGGAGATGCGTACATAGTAGAATCTGAGGAGAGCTAAATGTTCAGCTGAGAGATGCATGTACACTAGTTTATGTGTTAATAGATGCGAATAGCTGAGTGTGGCCAGAAGAAGCATATTGCAAATGTTGCACGCATTAAATACCTAAATACGTGTATTTTGAAGACTGGGTGCTAATTCGGCGGAATTAAGGTGCAGCAACTAGCAACGGTGATGCTCATTAAACAGAACCAGGTGCATAATGAAGGAGGCAAGTTTAAATAAATATACCAACGAAGAAGCAGTAAATTGAAGAAAACAAATGAATCGCGCAAACTCAACAGCATAAGTGAAGATTTAGAATGTAGGGTTCAAGGGAGAATGGAAGTAGAGAGAGACGAATAGTTAGAAAAATGATGTGAATATTTCTGGTATAAGCACGAAAGAAACGTAATCGGGAAGTGACTGGGAGGACAGAAAGAAAAGAGACTATGGAAAGAATTAGTAATCAGAATTAGTAGACTGGGTGCTAATTGCCTAACTGGGTTACAGTCCAATTGGTTGGCACAGCCTTTAAAGCACTTTATACTCTTGAAACTTATTTTCACTTGGCTGCTGATTTTGCTGTGTCAGACGAAATACTGCGATCGTGTTTACTTTTTGAAATTGAGTTTTTACTGGAAATGTATGGCTTGATGTCCGCTGTAACTGGGTATAAATCCGTTTATATAAATAAATAAATATGAAAAAAATATTTTTAGAAAAAATATATTGCATGCGCTGTTCGCGTGTTGTATGAGAGCGTGGGCGTTTGTGTGCATCTCTGTAAACAGAATTGTGTGCATCTCTGTAAACAGAATTGTGTGCATCTCTGTAAACAGAATTATATGCATCTCTGTAAACAGAATTGTGTGCATCTCTGTAAACAGAATTGTGTGCATCTCTGTAAACAGAATTGTGTGCATCTCTGTAAACAGAATTATATGCATCTCTGTAAACAGAATTGTGTGCATCTCTGTAAACAGAATTGTGTGCATCTATGTAAACAGAATCGCTCAATAACGAAAACTCGCAGGAGCTCAGACTTGATTGTTTAGGTATCACACCGCATTTGTCAATAAGATTTCGGTCAAAGTCAATCAAGCAAAATAACAACTTTAATAAATGTTTTTTCATTTCAACGTGATTTTCAACAATAGCTCCAACGATGTTCTTCACGATATAGTATCTACCCACATATGTGTGTTCAATTATTCCGTAATAATTTTTCGGAATTTTCTCAAAAACAACGAATTCCCTTGCACTCGGAATGCCACACCTATTTGTTTTATTTGTAACATTTTTTCGGAAAAATTAATTTAGGATTTTCTGGTAAACTGTGGCTTCAAAATGCGAATTAACGTTTTGCTGTAGATTGATGAATCGCTGCTACTGTTTACTACAATGTGGTTTCTACAGCCAGCCTCTGTGACCTAAAGATTAACCAATATTAAGTGCAGTTCCTCAAGCCTTGCCATGATGTAGATGGTGAAATTGCAACACTTGAATATGTAGGTAACTAGCTTGTAAGAGAGAAGAGTAATAACAATAAAGAAATACAGAATAAGAACTACATTACCCAATGAGTTGAATCCTTGCCAGTACCAAGCTTGGTACATGCGATTTGATGCAAAACTGAAATGATAAGTATTTTATTATAGATATGAACATGTGACACATAAACATCTTACATAGTACATTGTATAAAATGTAACAGTTCAGCCTGACACAAGCCTTCCCCATCTTGACAACCTAACACTACATCTCCTTTTCATAGTTTGAATCACTATACCGGTTGGGCGATCTTCTACTTCTGCTGCTTCGCCTGTTCACAACAACCCACTGTCCATCCCCATTCTCTTCATTATCATTACTTCCACTGCAGGAATTGCAACTGACTCATTTTCCACGCTCAGTTTGGTGTCGTCATTTGGGTGATTTGACTCCTTCTGATCTGGAGCAAGTGTACCCGTATACGATGTGTCATTTATTGGCACCCCAAAATCAGGACTTTTCTCAGTTTCGAGTGGCACAGAAACTAAAAACTTCCTGTTGCGCCTTATGATTCCCAGTTCAGTTTTGACTAGGTAGGATCTCGGAAAATGTGCAGTTCGCATTACGGTGCCGTATCTCCGCAAGTCTGGGATCCAAACAGTGTCTTGAATGTTAAGTGGTGGTAATGATCTTGCCCCTTTTCTAGAATCAAAGTTCCTCTTATTTCTCATCTTGAGATTGTAATCTTTTCTTTTGAATTCCCCCATTCGGTGTTCGGTTACTGGCTGAAATGTTTTAATAGATGGCAAAGTCGAACGCAATTTTCTACCGTATAGAAGCTCCGCGGGAGAGAGACCAGACTCCAATGGTGTGTTCTTGTACTCCAGTAACCCAAGATTGACATCCTGAAACTTGGTTAATATTCGCTTCGCTATATCGACGGCCTTCTCCGCGCTTCCGTTGGCCTGGGCCTACTAAGGACTGCACACTTCACATGTAAATCCATACTGTTCAGCAAAGTTTCTGAATTCAGCCGAAGTGAACTGTGTACCTCCATCTGATCTTAATATCAGCGGCACACCATGGCGAGCAAATATGTTTTTTAAGCGAGCGATTACAGCCGCAGTTGTCAGATTATCGATGTATAATAACTCCAAAAATCTTGAAAAGTAATCCTGTATAACTAAATACCAACCTTCCTCTATGTTTTAATATATCAGATGAAACATGCTCCCACGGGTTTTATGGTAATGTTCCGACTATCATTGGTTCTGAATGCGATTGCTGTCTGTTTTCCAAACATATACGACAGCTCGCTACCATTCCTTCAATGTCCCTGGAGCATCCAAGCCACCAAACCGACTCTTTGGCGCGTCTTCTGCATTTTACGCGCCCCAGGTGTCCAGTATGTATTTTATTTAGTATGTCCTGCCGCAGGTTTCTTGGTATAAAAATTCTTACGCCTTTCATTAACAGTCCCCCAGTAATATTAAATTCGGATCTGTACTTATAATAAGGAGAAATTTTATCCCATTTATCTTCTTTTGTACTCTTTACAATTTCTTTGCATTCCGCATCCCTTTCTTGCATCTCACGTATCTGCTGGAGTCTCCTATCCGAACAAGGAAGCGCCTGAATTATATTATCTACAAATAAGTCTTCCTCTCTGTTGTTGTCAGCGCTAGTTGCGATCTCAGTGGGGATACGGGACAAACAATCCGGACTTACTATGATCTTCCCAGGAACATATTTTACGCAATAATCGTAATTCATCAATCTCATCCTAAACCTTTGGATTCTTGCTGGAAGATCACTAATAGGTTTACTACCGAGCAATTCCACAAGGGGCTTGTGATCAGTGTTTAATTCAAATTTTGATCCAAGCAGAAAAGTATGGAATTTTTCGCAGGCCCATGTTAGGCTAGTGCCTTTTTTTCCACCTGAGCATACCTCTGTTCTGTAGATGACAGGGATCTGGAAGCATAGCAGACAGGTCGCCATGCGTTTTCGTGGTATGGCTCTAATGTAGCTCCCAAACCGTATCTGGATGAATCAGCAGTTACTCTTGTTTGTAATTCCTTTCTGTATATACTTAAAGTTTGTGACGAAGTTAGAATATCTTTTATTTTGTCCCAAGCTTCTTGCTGAACCGATGACCATGTCCATTGGTGATTTTTATTTAGTAGTATGCGAAGGTGCGTTGTTAATTCTGCCAAGTTAGGGATGAATTTCATACTATAGTTTACCATCCCTAGATATTGCCGTAACTGAGAAACATTGCTTGGTGGTTGTAACTTTGTGATTGCAGACACTTTCTCTGGATCGGGACTGATTTTGCCATTTTCTATAATATGTCCCAAAAATTTGACCCGTCGCACCCCAAATTCACATTTCTTTGGATTCAGTGTTACCCCGTACTCAAGGAGTCTCTTAAGAACTTCAGTGAGGCTTTTGTCATGCTCCTCTTTATCTTTACCTTCTATAAGTATATCATCTGCGAGATTTATTACTCCTTTTAACCCTTGTAAAATCTGGTGAATACTTTTTTGATACACTTCTGGGCCAGAATTAATACCAAAAGGAATTCTCTTAAAATAAAACCTCCCAAATGGGGTAATAAATGTTGTAAGCTTATAACTATCAGGAACTAAAGGGATTTGCCAAAACCCATTTGAAGCATCGAGGCGAGAAAAGACTGTCCCACCTTCCAGTATTGCCAGCGATTTATCCACTGAGAGGAGCTGCCACCTTTCTCGTTGAACACTTTTATTTAATTCTGTGTAGTCTACACATATTCTAACTCTTCCATCTTTACGAGGCACCACTACCATTGGTGCGCACCATGGCGTTGGCTCTTCAACTGGTTCTATTATTTGCTCTTGTACCATTCTGTCCAATTCCAATTTTACTCTATCCCTTAATGGAATTGAAACCCGTCGAGGGGAAGCCACTGCAAAGGGTTTGGCAGTGCTAGCTAAAACAATTTTATATGAAACACCTTTCATAGCCCCAAGCTCTTTCTTAAAAACTTCTGGAAATTGTTTAATTATACCTGCCTCAATTGTGTTGATATTCATTTGGACCAGGACCAATTTTGCCAGAGCGCTCCTTCCTAACAAAGGACAAGACTGATTTTTAATAACATAAATATCTTCAGTTGTACTTCTGTTTTTGTATTTAATAGGTACACACATCACTCTTTCAACCTCTAAGGGAGATCTTCCCACTCCAAACGAGCTTCTATCCGTTTTGTTTATCTGTAGTCCAAGTTGATTACACAGGTTCACTCCTATTACAGAAACATCCGCTCCTGTATCTAGTTTAAATATGATCTCATGACCTTGGACATATATGGGAAGTTTCCAGGAATTTAAGCTTATTTCCTGGACGGTTAACTCCCCCAGATACTCGCTGCTGCATTTCTGTGGTTCTGATTGGACTCCGAATACAGTTTTACTTCTCTGTTTATAACATTTCATGAAATGCCCTACCTGACCACAGTTGAAACATGCAACATTCGCAGAAGGACAAATCATATGATTGTTATTAATACCACATTTCAGGCACTTGTTTAGTTTTGTTTGATTGCCAGATGTCTTATTCCATGTCTTATTAGGGCCTAATCGCTTTATAGCGTCTATTTCGACGGAGAGATCTCTGTCTCTAATTACCTGTTGTTGCAATTGCATAGTATCACTCTGCCTGGCTAGCTGTATGGCCGTATTTAAGTCTAACGAATCCATCAGTTGCAACTTTTCCGACAGTTTTTGTTCTCTCACTCCAATTACAATAAGGTCACGTATCAAACTGTCTCTCAATGCTTCAAATTGACATTGATCCGCCAGTTTGTACAAATCATTTATAAAGGAGTCGATGGGCTCCCCCTCCCTTTGCCTTCTCTTTAAAAAAGGGACCAGACTGAAAAGGACTGAAACCAATAGACGATTTCTTATCCTTTCAAGACTCTTAGACAAACGATCCAAACTTACTTTAAAAAATAAGCTCACACTATACAAAACTTTACTACGACCAATATGGACTTACGGACTAGAGGTATGGGGATCCACTAAGCATTCCAACGTTTACTGTATCCAATCCTTACAATCCAAAATCCTACGAAAAATCACCAATGCTCCTTATTATGTCTCCAATAAAACCTTACATAATGACCTATCCATTCCATATGTGTCCGACCTAATTAAATCCCGCTATCAAAGATTCCATAACTCCCTTACCCATCATCATAATCCTTTGGTTCAGCAACTTGCTAGTCAAACCTTACCTGATAATCCTTCTCGACGCCTGAAGCGTCAGTGGCCCCGTGACCTTTTAAATTAACTCCACAGCCTTAAAGTAATACCACTGGGTATTTTCTTCCCATGTAAATCATGTCTTGTAATCATTTATCACATTTGCTTATTGTATATATTGTACAGTTGCAAATAAATTATTGAAGGAGAAAAAAAAAAAAAAATTTATAAAGGAGTCGATGGGCTCCCCCTCCTTTTGCCTTCTCTTTAAAAATTTCGCCCTAAAAAAAACTATATTTTTCTTATAGCCAAGAAATTGTTCAAATTTTTCTTTTACGGTATCATAATTTTGACATCCTTCAGCATCGAGTTTGAATGATGCCAACAAATCCTCCCCTTCATCACCCAAACAATAGAGAAGCATGCTTACCTGTTCATCCCCAGGTTTATTCTTTAGCCCTGACAGAACACGAAATCGTTCAAACCTTCTTATCCAACGAGGCCAGTCAGCAGGTTCTCGAAAATTAAAGGGTTCCGGTGGTGCGATCTGATACCTGGTTACTGATAAATCATCGTTCATCTTCACAGTTTCTGGCAAATCGTCATTAACCGTATCCATATTTGCCTTCGACATCGCACTCAGTTACTTTTGTCACTAAACGTTAATTTCACACTTAAAATTCACAAATAAACTGCTCATAAATAACTACTACACCTGACACCATGTAATGATAAGTATTTTATTATAGACATGAACATGTGACACATAAACATCTTACATAGTACATTGTATAAAATGTAACAGTTCAGCCTGACACAAGCCTTCCCCATGTTGCCAACCTAACACTACAAAAACTTTTGCGAGAACAAATTGGCTGAAAATTGGGTTAAAGTAGCCGAACAGTTCAACTTGGTAAAAATGACGATTCAGCAGAATAGAGTCTGGAATCGCCTTCAAAATAGTACATCTGCAATAGTTGGTGGTGGTTGCAATTGGTGATAGTGGTAAGGCCAAAAAAATGATTTTTCCACTAACACTAGCACTAGTGGTAACTGATAAAACACACAGAAAAAAAATCTGGTGTGAAACACTCACACAACTTTCTCTTACTCAGTACTCAAATATTAATTGACAAATTTATAGTTAGTGTACCAAATTTAATGAAATTCGTCGAAAAGTGAAAACCCTGTCCATTAAAACTGTCCGGTTTACTAATTTCCTTGAAACTCGGAATTTGGGTCATATATTAATTTCTAGTTATTTCAATTTGGATGACAGAATTGTATAATCAACTGTTGATAGCATTTTAAAGAAAAACATAACCCCCCCTCCACCAAAAGTCCCCTTAAATGAATTTATCAGGGGAAAAGTTTCAAATAAAAGTTGTAGCTCTTATATGTATAGTTAACAACTCTGGTTTAAAGAAAATCGTTGGAGCCATTTTCGAGAAAATACCAGAAAACTGAAAATTATATTTCAGTAAAAACGCACTTCCGGTTATCTATTTTTTTTCAAACTCGTAATTTCAACAACATATTTAATTCTAATTAACATTATTTAGATGACAGAATTGTCTAATATACTGAAACAGCAGTTAAGATGAAAACCTAACCCCACCCTTCCCCCAGAAGTCCCTTAAATGAATTTTCCTGGAGAAATGTTTCAAATAAAAGTTGTAGCTCTTTGTATGTGTAGTTGATATAACAAGTTTACAGAAAATCTTCGGAGCCATTTTTGAGAAAATTGCAAAAACGTAAAAAAAAAAACTAGTAAAGTGGTACGGTACTTCCGGTTGAGGAATATTGACACATAACGCACCTTCAGATCCCATGGTGATACCTAAAAGTAATAGCAGTTTGAAACTCTCGATTTTTTTCGTTTTGAAGCTATGCTGCTTCACATACATACACACACACCAGAAACACACACAACACACCACACACAGGCATTCGCTAAAAAAAACCACCTTTTTGGACTCGATATCGAGTTTTCACAGGAAAGATCAGTTTGACGGGTCCCCTGAGCCAAAAAAAGTGGTTTTTAGCAAATGGTCTGTCGTGTGTGGTGTGTGGGTGTGTTTGTGTGTGTGGTGTGTGTCTGTGTGTGTGTATGTATGTATGTGAACAGCATAGCTCGAAAACGAAAAACCGTAGAAAGTTGAAACTTGATATTCCGTTTAGGTATCACCATGGGATCTGACACTACGTTATCTGTCAAAATTCCTCAACCGGAAGTACCACTGTACTAGTTGGATTTTTTACTTTTTTGCAATTTTCTCAAAAATGGCTCCGACGATTTTTTTTAAACTTCAAACATCAACCACACATACAAAGAACGACAACTTTTATTTGAAACATTTCTCCGGGAAAATGCATTGAAGGGCACTTTTGGGGGAAGGGTGGGGTTAGGTTTTCATCTAAAGTGCTATTTCATTTTATTAGACAATTCTGTCATCTAAATCATGTTAATTAGAATTAAATATGTTGTTGAAATTCCGAGTTTGAAAAATATCGGATAACCGGAAGTGCGTTTACTTTACCACTTTACTAAATGATTTATTCACTTTTTCGTAATTTCTCAAAAATGCTCCGACGATTTTTTTGAAACTTCGTATATAAACTAAATATGCAAAGATCTAACAACACTTGTTATCTAAACAATTTATTGGGAAACTATTTTTAGGATTATTTTTTAGGGGATGGGGTGGGGTTAGATTTTTTCCAAAGTTGCTAATCTAGTTGATTAACACAATGCTATCATCCCACCATAATTAGTTAGAAATAAGAGATGGCTGAAATTCCGAGGTTCAAGAAAAATTAGTAAACCGGAAAGTGCGCTTTTACTGAACAGTTTTTTCAGTTTTCGACGAATTTGATTACATTTGGTACACAAACTATAAAATTTGTCAATTAGCATTTTGAGAACTGGAGTAAGAGAAAGTTGTGTGAGTGTTTCACACCAGATTTTTTTTATATACAAGTTCAGTCTTCATAGGCGAGAAGACTGCCAGTTGTAATCAGGTCATATTATAGTTGGAGGTATGGAATATTTCCTGAAATATGAGGCAAGCGAGTCTCATAAAACCATTGTGCTGAACTACAGTTGTTAAATCCCACACTGATTATAATTTTACAAAACTTAAACTAAATCACATGGAACAAATCTAAGAGAAAAAATAGATTTTCAGTCTGCATGAAGAAATGATGTAATATGTACTAGTGCGCACACACACATTACCAGTTTGTAGTGACTATGTTTACTTGCCTGAGACCAAACAATACTATTATGAAAGCTGTGGTCCCATTATACCGACACATGTCATCTTGTTACGCCCCTTTATTTCCGGGGCACAGAATACGTATCAGCTTTCTTAGTGGTGAAGGGGGAGGGTCTGTCATAGAGAGATAAAAGTTGAGCTCCACGGCGTTTTAGTAAAAGAAAGGGGAAAACGACGAAACCCTTTTAAAAAGGAATAGAGTGAAAAAGGAGAATAATAATAAGTATAAGGAGTGAAGACTGGGAAAAAAATTATTAGCCCACTAAAAGTAAAGAAACTAAATTAAGTTGGCAAGTTTCGGGAATTGAACCTACGATGCTAGCGGCGTGAGGCCAACACGTTACCTGTATACAACTGGCTCAAAATTGACAATGTTGATTTTATTTTGACTCAACAAGCTACTGTAGCTCAGCGCTTGCGCTCTGTAGCCACCAAATAACCTATTTACTTAAAAACAAATAATTTAAATAAATAAAAAATATGTTTAACTCACAGTTTAAAAAAAAAATGGAAGCAAAAGAAAAACGGAATCAATTTAAAAATACAAAAAAAACTAATTTATTTAAGAATACATAAATAATATAGAAGTTTGTTATAATTACAAACAAAAAAATCTGGTGTGAAACACTAACACACCTTTCTCTTACTCCTGTTCTCAAAATTATAATTGACAAATGTTATAGTTTGTGTACCAAATATAACCAAATTCGTCGAAAACTGAAAAAGCTGTTCAGTATAGGCGCACTTCCGGATTACAATTTTCTTAAAACTTGGAATTTTGGCCATCTGTTTATTTCTAATTAATTTTGTTTGGATGATAGAATTGATAATCAACTATGGATACCACTTTAGGGGAAGCTGCAACCCCTCCCCTCCCCTAAAACTGCCCTTACATGAATTTTTCGAGAGAAATGTCTTAAATAAAAGATGTAGATCTTTGCATTTTTATTTTGTATACAAAGTTTCAAGAAAATCGTCGGAGCCATTTTTGGAGAAAATCGCGAAGAAATGAAAGAATCATTTAGTAAAGTGTCAAAACAAACGCACTTCCGGTTATCTTAATTTTTTTCAAACACGGAATTTCAACAACATATTTTCAAATCAAAAAACACAACATATAATCAAAAAATCTGACACGATTACAATACTTCCTCTTACTAGGAGTAAGAGAAAGTAAAAAGTAAAAACAAGTATGATACCACTATTGAGGAAGCTGCAACCCTACCCCTCTCCTAAAAGTGCCCTTAAATGAATTTTCCCAGAGAAATGTTTTTTATAAAAGTTGTAGATCTTCGAATGTTTAGTTTATATGTATAGTTTCAAGAAAAGCGTCGGGGCCATTCTTGAAAAAATCGCAAAAAAGTGAAAAAATCATATTTAGTAAAGTTTTAAAACAAAAGCACTTCCGGTTTTCCGATTTTTCTAAAACTCGGAATTTCAACAACACATTTGATTCTAATTAACATTATTTAAATGACCGAATTGTGTAATAACCTGAAATAGCACTTTAGAGGGTAACCTAACCCCACCCCTCCCCCAGAAGGGCCCTTAAATCAATTTTCCCAGAGAAATGTTTCAAATAAAAGTTGTAGCTCATTGTATGTAGTTGATGTTTGAACTTTAAAAAAAATCGTTGGAGCCATTTTTGAGAAAAACGCAAAAAAGTAAAAAAGTCCAACTAGTAAAGTGGTACTTCCGGTTGAGGAATTTTGACAGATAACGCACAGTCAGATCGCATAGTGATACCCAAACGGAATATCATGTTTCACTTTCTACGGTTTTTCGTTTTTGAGCTATGCTGTTCACATACACACACACAGACCATTTGCTAAAAACCACTTTTTTGGACTCAGGGGACCTCAAACGGATATTTCCCGGTGAAAAACTCGATATCGAAAATTTGACACGATTACAAATTCCTCTTACTAGGAGTAAGAGAAAGTAAAAATGCAAAACGATTTTCTTTCTACTTTAATTTCTTATAATCAAATCCAATTTAGACTTTCAATTAAATATTATTTGTAATGTAATGTAATGATTTATTTCATAAAATTATATACAAACTTGACATTATTTACAAAATATAGAGAGCAGCTAGTAAAATAGCTTTATTCTCCACTAAATGGCGACAGACAGTAGACATAACTTGTTACATTATTGAGGGAAAAAATGTACAAAAAACCTCTACCCTAAAGCACATGTTATATTTATATATACTGTTTAAATTACAAACAAACTGTATCTACTAATCTTTTGTGCTTATATTGTTTATTATCATAGTTTCCTATATTGATACAAGGGTGATTTTCAGAGTTAGCTGTGGATTCAAAGAACTTTCTACAGATTTTACTGGTGTATTTTTCTATTGTTTCTGTTGCAGTTATGGAGTGTAAATCTGTTATACGTGTGTGTCTAGGTGAGTTTGTGGCGAGTCTTAGGAATTTGTTTTGTATTATTTGTAGAGCCTTTATATTGCTATTGCAAGTGATCTCCAGGATGGGAAAGCGTAAAGTAGCATGGGCCTCACGACCATCTTGTAAATCAGTAGCTTATTTTTAGTAGAGAGTTTGGAATCTCTACTAAACAAGGGGAAGAATTTTTTAATTGCCATTTTACCTTTATTCAGTCTATCTGTAACATGTTCCACTAAATGTGAGCTTTTTATCCAGCAATACTCCCAGATATTTAACACAAGGTGACCAAGGAATTTCCCCTTCTTCAGTAATGATATTTTTAATTAAAATTGGCCTTCTTTTTGTAAACAGGATTGCTTCAGTTTTGCTATTATTTACTTTAATTTTCCATTTATTGCAGAAGGTGTGTATCTTTTTAATAGCATTTGATAGCCTATTTGCAATCGTATCTATTCTCCACGAGGAAGTATAGAGGGCTATATCATCTGCATATAAGCCAAGTGCACATCTGCTGTGCAGGGAAGAAAATTAAAATAAACATTAAACAAAACTGGTCCAAGGATTGATCCTTGGGGAACTCCAGCCTTAATGCTTCTTGAGGAGGAAAGTTCTGAGCCCGAGCAAACTCGAAATTTTCTATTATTTAGGTACGAGTGAATGATTTTTATAATATATTTAGGAAAATGATAATTAATTAGGCGGAATATTATCCCCTCATGCCAGACAGTATCGAAGGCCTTTTCTATATCCATGAGGATTAAGCCAGTATGCTTTTTTTCATTAAATTTAATTGTAGTATAATCTACTATCCTAGCCAATTGTGAAACGGTAGAAACGCCTGCCCTGAACCCGAACTGTTCTGCCCGAATTATGTTATATGTATCTAAATGATTGTTTATTCTAATTAATATTATTTTCTCTAGAACTTTATTGACGGAACTTAATAGACTTATGGGTCTATAGCTTTTGGGCTCAGATGGAGGTTTACCGGGTTTACGGATATATATTAATTTTGAGGTTTTCCAGATATTGGGGTAAATGCCGGATATTATTATATTGTTAAAAAGATAAGTCATATATACTATTGCTTTTCTTGGTAGTTTTTTCAATATAATATTTTGTATGTTATCTAATCCGGGAGCCTTTTTATTTTTGCGGGATTTTATAATAAGGGTCACTTCCTTTGGCGAAGTTAGTTTACATTCATTTGCCGAATATTTACAGTTCGAAATGAATTGTTTAACAGTTTTATGTACATGATTAGTATTATTAGTCGTTCCCATATGTAAATTTTGTCTATGTAGAGACTCAAAATGTTCCGCCATTAAGTTGGCTTTTCCTTGGTTGGAATAATAAACTTTATTATCTTTTATTAGTGGAGGATCATTATCAGTAGTGTCAGTTTTAAAATATCTAACAGTTTTCCAAAAATTAGCGATATTGGGCTGTAAGTTTTCTAAGAAGCTCGTCCATTTTTTATTTCTCCATTTCTGTATATTTAAATGAATTATCTTTTGCAGTTTATAGCAAAATTTTTTCAACATATTATTACCGACTCTTTGGTATAGACGTCTAATTTTATTTTTGAAGGAAATTAAGTTCTTTACATAAACAGGAAGATCTTTTGTATAAGACACAGAACGCATGGCGGATAGCAACATTAGCCGCATTCTCTATTAGTTGTATAAAATTAGCACTTTCTTCATCTATTTTATTTATATTTACTGGATTACTATTTAGCTCAATATTGTTATTCAAAATTTCTCTAAATTTGTGCCAGTTAGCGTTTTTTAAGTCTCTAACCAGCGTAGGATTATTATTCTGATAGTTTAAACTTAATGTGAATGTGATTGGATTATGATTCGAACTCAATACTGAGTGAGAGATAGGCACAGAAAGATTAATTATATTTTTGCTTAATACTAAATCTATTATACTAGGCGTTCTACCAGCTGGAGGGAAAAAAGTGGGTAAATCAGGAGAGTTAATAGTTATATTATTATTTACAGATAAATTTAAAAGTGATTCTCCGGCAATATTATTGTTTTTGCAATGCCATGCTACATGTTTAGTATTAAAGTCCCCCATTAATATTACTCTTTTATGTAAACTGAACAATTTCATTATTTCTTTCCCATCAAATCTCTTGTTTGGTAGCCGGTAACAGGAAATAATGTACAGTGAGTATTTGTCAAAGTATACTTCTATCCCAACAGCTTCTATGTTGTTTAATTCTGGAATGTGTATTTGTGTGTGCTTTATATTTGTTTTTATGAGTATCGCAACTCCACCACCATGCCTGTTACGATCTTTTCTATAAACTACGCAATTAGAAATTTTTAGTTTCAAGTTATGATTAAGTTTTGTTTCATTTATTGCACATATGTCAATGTTTAAAGACTGTAAAGTATGTGTCAACTCTGAAATCTTGTTTTTTATTGAATTTGCATTCCACTCCATTAATTTCAAAGTGTTTTTAAACATTATTCTAACAGTGAGAAAATTGACTCAGCAATAATGACTATTTTTGAAATAGGGTCTGTCGCCATTTTCAGTTGAAATGCTATAGATTTCAGTTTATTTACAGTATTTTTGAAATTAAAAATTGATTTAATATCTTTGAAAAAAGAACTAAGAGAGAATTCTTCTTCCTTTTCATCAACAGCTAGCTGTTTCGAACTCCCACGAGAGGGTCCCCACGTTGGAAGTGCTTCATTTACCGTTGCAGATTTGTTGAGAGGTGGAAACTGTGCCCTGTTTAGCTCAAAGGCTCCTGGTCTTTTATTCTTGTTTATTCCATTCATACGAGATTGCCTAGAGCTTTTCTTGTCAATAATAATTTGAAGCACTGGACAAGTGTCATCAGACGCTCTATGTTTTCCACCGCAGTTTATACATTTCCTATTTTCTTCATCCTCTTTTGAGTTGCATTGATCTGTTGTATGATTCTTCGCACATAATTCACACTTGGGGGCTTTATGACAGTTGACAGCAATGTGGCCATAACTCTGACATCGAAAACATCTTACAACTATATTCCTAGACCTATATTTCTGCCACTGGACTCTACAATAAGCAATTGTTCTTATTTGATATATCTCCTTTAGAGAAGAGTCCTTATTGAAAGTTACAGCATATACAGTTAGTGGAATGTTGTTTTCATTTTCTTTCTTAAAAAATTGTTCAACTTTGTGAACTTCATGCCCTTGAACATTTAAGTCTTCCTTAATTTCTTCCGAAGTTATAGCGGATGGCAAATATACTATTAGCTTACGTCCAATTTCATTTTTGGGAGTATAGGTATGATATTCTATACCTGCTTTCGTAATATATTCCTGAAAGAAATCATAGTCGGCTTTATTTTGTGTATATACTAATACACGATCACTTTTCAACTTAAATTCTATCTCGCCTGTTAGTTTTGATCTAATTATCTCATTGCTTTTGTATGATTCTTAAATTGAGAGTACATCACAAGTGGAGGCATACTAAATTTATTTTTTTGTATAACTACATTCTTATCATTCATAGCTGCCTGCGAATTTGTAGGAGCCATATCAAGGTCAAAGTCGTCCTCTAGATTAGACAATATCTGATATTTATTCGTCACACTTAATTCATTTTTAACCGTTCGCGGACTTGTTACCGCTCTACGTTTTCTGGGATTACCCAGGACTTCAACAAAATCGTTTTCCTCAATATTCATGTTAGTATTATTGATACCAGTACTCCTATCAGTATCACTTCGTTTGAGATCAGTGTTAGTAAGTTCACCAGTGTTATTATTTACAGAAACGTTATTTTCTTGCAGAGCTGATAGGTATTGTGAAGGGGATATACCCCCACCACCACTAGTTAATCGCTCAATGCAGAGCTTAAGTTTCTGATCGTTTACTTTTTCTATTTTTAATGGCTTCTTATTAATCCTAAATTTCACAATTTTAATGTTCACACACTATCAAGTTGTAGGTTATATAACTAATTTACGAGAAATTAATTGTAATGTTAAATATGTAAAATAATAATAACTCTATTAGACGTGTCCAATTTCATTAAATATTTCTAGTTAAGTCTAATTCTTTTCAGTAAAACTAAAATTAATTTAAAAAGAAAAAGCTTACTTTTTCTTGGAGTTCAAGGAAAATTAAAGTTTTACTATTTCACGGCACTATTACATCACATTTAGTAACTAAGCATAATTATTATTTTTCAATCCATATTACACGTAATTCTCACAAAAAGCTTAGAAAAACATTAATTTAAATCACCAAAAAATTTAGCGTATTGTTTACACTTTTGCTGAAATATTATTTAAATGTTAATGTAACGGGTATATAATTACTGAATAATCTAATTATAAGGTGTTTGTTTCTGGTAGGTTATATTATTGTGCACTCAGTTTTGTAGATATTTATTGGCCTCTGTTAGATCAACATCATGAAGTAAGAAAAAGAAACAATAATGGATGTCTGTGAATGAAGTTTCTGTAGAGAACTTTTATTAATAGAAAACTCACGTTTTCACAATAGTACGATCGTACCTGTAAATAAGTGCTTCTTATAAGTTCCTTTTGGGAAGGCTAATAAATTCCGTCTTTAAATCCCCTTTCGGGTATTACTCCTCTTCTTCTCCAATTTTCCGGAAGTTCAAATTAGCACAGAATGCAAAATATTTGACAAAACCACAGAGGAATGCCTTCTCCTCAGTCTCTCTTCACTCATCTACACTCATCTCTTTATTTTTTTAAATTCAAAATTTTCGCCGTTGCTTCTTCTCTCCACGGCCGCGTGGTGTCGTCTTCTTACTTTTGAAAATTGTTGGCCCCCTCACACTCAATTACTTCTTTATTATCAAACTATTTTTATTTACACCGATTAAATTTAATAACCTAATAAATAATTCAATTCAATTATACATTCAAATTACCCTATTTCTTTTTTTGTTTTGTTATTTTTTGATTTCAGTAGTCAATAAAACGAGCATTGTCTTTGGTTCATTTAGTTTCTGTTTTGTTGCTCACCTAATTCGTTACAACCTGCACAAGCTTCACACTTCTCTCACGGTCCAACTTCTCACTGATTACAAAACTCCAATTCTCCATTATCAACAATGTTAATGTTTTTTGTTTAGAATAGAATTCAGGTTAAGACAATAGTACAAAACATTATGGAGCTATATGGGCCCAGCGAGGCTTTGGATAGCTAGGGTTTGGTCGCTCTCCACAGACGAATAATAATAATAACCGCACAAAACAATGATAGCAGTACCAAGTATATTACTGGTATGTGCGACTGTTTGTTCTATTCGTTCCTTCTATTGACTGATTTATTTGAAAAGATGGCCGGCTTCATTCTATGTTGAGCGACTCATATCGGATATTCGCCTCAGTATAACATGTATGGAACACTGTGAGACTGTCAGCAACTAGCACAATGCAAAGGCTTAACATGTGCTCTGCAACAAGGCTCCCACTGTTACATTTGAAGAGTGGACCTAAGCAGGTTGAGCAATCAGCTAACCCAAAGTTTTTAAATTTCAAAAATATAATTATCTGGATCCTTGAAATTTATGGTTCAACTTTCACCTGCCGCTGGATCCAGAAGAAATAGAAGGCATTATTTTGTCTGTAAACTTTATATATTACTAGTTCGTAAATGAATAATTAAAAAAATACTTATTATTTCTTTTAGTTATTTGCGATTTTTCTCGAAAATGGCTCCAACGATTTTATTGAAAATTAATATACTTTTTAGAATACTGAGCATTATTCTCAGATAATTATTTACTGGAAATTTCTGAGGTGCTTTTGCAGAACGCTTTATAGAGCGGATGGATACAAAGATCAATTTTTTCTAATTTGGAATTTTTACTCAAAATTTAATGGTGTCCTGAAACAAGCTAGGACTTGTCGTTTTTGATTGTTTTATTCACACACACAGACCATTCACTAAAAAAAATTCTTCTTACACTCAAAACTATACTTACTATCTGGCTATCTGTACTATCTTACACTCAAAACTATACTTAAACTTGTAATATCTTACTATCTTACACTCAAAACTATACTTAAACTTGTAATATCTTACTATCTTACACTCAAAACTTACACTTCCGATGGAAACAGAATTACACTTCCGGCGCCTTCTATCGGTCCCAAACAAAACATTAACGGCAGATTTAATCCACTCCAGGACCACCCTAAAATCAATTTTTCTAGAAAAATGTTTCAATAAATGTGACTTGCACTTGAAATTATTGGAGCCGTATCGGGGAAATACCGAGAATCTCAGAAACTCTTTCTGTAATTTCTCACTTCCAGTTAACCGGTTTTCTTCAAACATGTAATCCCACAATATATTTAATGTTTCTATTTGTCGGTAGTATTTTTATTTCTAGTTTTCTCAACGCAGATTTTCGATAGTTGAAACCAGTTGTGAGTGAGTACTCCATTAAAGGAACAGCTTTCAGCTCTTTCAGTTTTAGAGGCTACACTACCCTGAAGAAGCCTATTGTAATACGGGCGAAACGTCGATTTATAACAAACCACCGAAGAGATCGCAAAATGTTTTACTGAAATAAATGCCTGTCACTTTTGCTTGACTTTTAAGCAGAAGCAGAAAAATAAATTTTGTATAATTCTGGGTTAGCAGCAACGTAAAGCTGCAGTAATGCGCCATTTTAATGCAATGACACTTATATTTAAGACGCATTAAATGGATTGCTAGATTTTCGACGTTGAAGAAAATCGCTGAACCTTGACGTGATCGCAATATAGCCTCTTATAAAAGAAAATAAAAATAAAGAAGCTAGTGTTGATTAACAAAAATTATGCTAAGGACTAAAAACAAGCGAAATTTGGCAATGTTTTGAGAAAATATAACAATATGGTTGGCCTCTCAGTAGAGAGACTGATAACTCACGTAATGAGCATCTCATTACGTATTCCTAATACGAGCTAGGTCTCTTTAATATCTTGGCTATCATCTCTTACAAGCGAATCTAGCTGATAAATATTCATTAATTTGGTGATTAACATTTTACTAGGTGCATGATTAAATAACAAACAATCGGCAGATAGTATCTAGAAAAACGATTATTTTCTCTTAAAACTTACAAACTGCAGCATTTATAAAATATTTGCTAAGCGTTTAATTGAAATGTTGACTATTTATATAAAAATGAAATTTAGTTGGATACTTAAAGGAGAGTTGAAGCGGTCAGACATTCTGGGACAAGGTCATCTATTACAGAGGGGACATGCCGACTATAGTCACAGGCTGCTCTCCAGTAATACTAGGCGGGCCCACTTGCCGCCAAATTCTGCTACAATCACTTTAACTGCCATATCTTCTCCCCCCTCACATATTCACACACCCACACGCACACACATACACACTCATACACACATTGTGTATAATGTATATACATATATATCCACAACACCACCAGTTCAATTTAATATAATTTAATTTTACGCTGATAGGTGTTGATTTTAGAAATAATTACAAATTTCGTTCAGAATGCAAATGGCGAATCACGGCCTAGATAGATGAACAGTTCTAGCAGTGTTCTTCGAGCCACTTAATACCGGGGATGCCTCGTAAATAACTGTGTCAATGGTGCTCATTATGCCAGTAGTTGCCGCTAGTGTAAATATCAGTATCAATATGTTCTTCATTACAGAAAATTTTTTTTTGCATAAATTATTAGTTGTAGAGGGTTGATATAAATTATGATTTTGAACCTGTTGTACAGCCTGAATTTTTTATTTATTGTATATTACAACATATAATAAAACTTTATATTTTTACTACGACGTTTCGGTCAATATACTTGCCATTTTCAAGTAGTTTAAATTATCTGTAAGATACAAGGAAATATGTGATATTATTGTACAATTTTTTAACAATTACAAGATGATAATTATTTCTTTTACAATACTAATATAATATATTTTTTTGAATAATTTTTGTCCACAAGTTATTACTTACCTAAAGTTTTATTACTGTGTTATTTAAATTTCTGTTTATTCGTTTTTTTTAAACCTCATTAGTTTGATTTTTAAGATATACTTAGATATGTTCTTTATCTGCATCAGTTTTTCATAAACCACGTGGTTTGAGTTATTAATTAGTTGAGATTTTTAACTAGTGTATTTTTTATGTATATTATTTAGGCCTAAAAAGGAGAGGTTTAATTATTTGTTTAGTTTTTATTTTGAAATAAAGATTTGTAAATCTAAGTAAATTACTTACTGTAAGTGTGAGCTGACCCTCTCTTGGTACTATGTTTTTTGGGCAACTGACGGAGAGTTTGTAGCTTGATAAGATGTATGTATTATTATATTTGAGAGTTCTGTTTTTTTAAAAGGTTTGTAATATTAGTATTAGTTTAATATGTTTTTTGTTTTATAATTAATATTTAAATTTTTTTATATTGCTTTAAATGAATTTTTTATATTTTATTAGTTTGGTATTAGAAAAGATATCTTTATTTGATATAGCTGGCTGTTGTATTAATTATAAGGTTAGGTAATGAACTGACAGGTTATTTTTGTTTTAACTGTTTTTATAACCATTTAACTAGATGTATTTTTTCAGATTATTTATTGTATTAGTGTATGGTTTTACTTGCATGCCTTCCTTACGATCATTTATTATACTTCCTTCATTTAAAGCAATATGAATAGCCTCTAATGTTTTTCTTTTTATTAGATTTTTTTCTCTGTCAAGTATTTTTGCATTATCAAAATCAAAGTTATGTTTAGTAGTTTTATAGTGTTTTAAAAGAGATGTTTCTGAGGTGTTTTTGTATTTTAATGAATTTTTGTGTTGGTTTACTCTAATTTTTAAGTGATTCTTGGTGTGGCCTATATATTTCAATTTACAACAACAATTTATAGCATATACAAGTTCTTTGCTTTTTTCCACTGGATCCTTATCTTTATGTGAAGGTATGTATGCATTGATTTTATTTTTAGTAAGATAAGCTAAGCGGCATTCTGTTATATTAAATTTTTTTAGAACTTGTTTGATTTTATTGGTTAGATTGTGTATGTAGGTAATTGAATAGAAATTTTTAAATTCGTTGTTTTTACTATTATTTTTAAGATGTGATATAGCCTGAGTTTGATAATTTATATTGTTTTGGTTGTTATTTTGTTTTTGATTTGATTGCTTCCAGTATTTGTTTATTGTGTAAGGGGGGTAGGCGTTTTCTATTAAAATTTTGTTAATTTTGTATTTTGTTTCTTCTAGGTATGGTGTATCTGTTAATTTGGCTGCTCTATATATAAGATTTTTGGCTGAGTTATGTATAATATGCTTCGGATGCCTGGACAGATAATTAAGAAATAAGTTTGATGTGATTTGCTTTTTGTAAAATTTAGTTGTTATATTTTTATTGTTGTGAATTATTGTTATGTCCAGATAGTTTATACTATTATTCATTTCTGTTTCTTGTGTAAATTTAATTTTTGGATTAAAATTATTTAATTTATTAAAAAGTGTTGTATTTTCATTTTTATCTATGATTATTAATATATCGTCTATGTATTTGGTTAATAGTAATGGTTTAATTTTTGTTTCTGTTAAACTATTGGTTATTATAAAATTCATTGTGATGCCTGCTACATATGTAGATAGTGGGCTACCCATAGGGAGACCTGAAATTTGCTTAAATTTTTGGTTTTTGTAAGAGAAATATGTATTGTTTAGTATTAATTTTAATCCTTCAATAAATATGGTTTTACTTTTTATTGGAGTATGTGTTTTTATTGTGTCCCAGTTTTTATTTATGATATTATAAAACAGATCTAATGGTACACTCGGGAATAGTGATACTACATCGTAGCTTACTATTATGTGGTTTGAATTTATTTCTAATGTGTTCAATTTATTTTTTAATTCAAAGGAATTTGCTATATCAAAAGTATTTTGTTTGGCAAGGAATTTTAAAGGTGTTTTGAAAATTTGTTTTGCTAATTTATTAAGATTTGAACCTGTACTGTCTACTATTGGCCTAATAGGGTGATTTGGTTTATGTATCTTTAAAAGAGGATACATTTTAGATATTATACTGTTTGTTTCTGTTAATGCGGTTTTTTCTGTTTTCTCTATATAATTATATTTTATTAATTTTTGAATGTATTTATTTGTGTTTTTAGTTAAAATTTCTATTGGATCATTTCTTATTTTTCTATATGTATTTTTATCATCCAGGATTGTTTCCATTTTTGTATCTAATTCTGATTTATTAATGAATACATATTTTTTTGTTTTATCTGTTTTTATTAGGGTTAAGTGATTGTTATTTTTGAGAAATTTTTTCAAAAAGTGTGCATCTTTATTGATTTCGGTATGTAGTTTGCTTAAGTTTATTTCCATTAAAGTTTTGTTGCTGTAAAGTTTTATGTGTTTATTTTTATTATTGATATATTTATTAGTATAGTTAAGTAAAATGTTATTTGTTGCTATTCTTATAGCATTTTTGTGTGATTCTGAAGTGTGGATGCTTAATAAGATATTTTCTGTATCTGTTATTAATTTAATGATGTTTTTACTTATAGTTTTTTTGTTTATAGGTGTGATGTTGAAATTTCTACCCAGACTTAGAAAATTTATTAAATTTTTGGGAATGAAGGTTTCAGTTTTAAACACAAATAAATACATTCAAAAATTAATAAAATATAATTATATAGAGAAAACAGAAAAAACCGCATTAACAGAAATAAACAGTACAATATCTAAAATGTATCCTCTTTTAAAGATACATAAACCAAATCACCCTATTAGGCCAATAGTAGACAGTACAGGTTCAAATCTTAATAAATTAGCAAAACAAATTTTCAAAACACCTTTAAAATTCCTTGCCAAACAAAATACTTTTGATATAGCAAATTCCTTTGAATTAAAAAATAAATTAAACACATTAGAAATAAATTCAAACCACATAATAGTAAGCTACGATGTAGTATCACTATTTCCGAGTGTACCATTAGATCTGTTCTACAATATCATAAATAAAAACTGGGACACAATAAAAACACATACTCCAATAAAAAGTAAAACCATATTTATTGAAGGATTAAAATTAATACTAAACAATACATATTTCTCTTACAGAAACCAAAAATTTAAGCAAATTTCAGGTCTCCCTATGGGTAGCCCACTTTCTACATATGTAGCAGGCATCACAATGAATTTTATAATAACCAATAGTTTAACAGAAACAAAAATTAAACCATTACTATTAACCAAATACATAGACGATATATTAATAATCATAGATAAAAATGAAAATACAACACTTTTTAATAAATTAAATAATTTTAATCCAAAAATTAAATTTACACAAGAAACAGAAATGAATAATAATATAAACTATCTGGACATAACAATAATTCACAACAATAAAAATATAACAACTAAATTTTACAAAAAGCAAATCACATCAAACTTATTTCTTAATTATCTGTCCAGGCATCCGAAGCATATTATACATAACTCAGCCAAAAATCTTATATATAGAGCAGCCAAATTAACAGATACACCATACCTAGAAGAAACAAAATACAAAATTAACAAAATTTTAATAGAAAACGCCTACCCCCCTTACACAATAAACAAATACTGGAAGCAATCAAATCAAAAACAAAATAACAACCAAAACAATATAAATTATCAAACTCAAGCTATATCACATCTTAAAAATAATAGTAAAAACAACGAATTTAAAAATTTCTATTCAATTACCTACATACACAATCTAACCAATAAAATCAAACAAGTTCTAAAAAAATTTAATATAACAGAATGCCGCTTAGCTTATCTTACTAAAAATAAAATCAATGCATACATACCTTCACATAAAGATAAGGATCCAGTGGAAAAAAGCAAAGAACTTGTATATGCTATAAATTGTTGTTGTAAATTGAAATATATAGGCCACACCAAGAATCACTTAAAAATTAGAGTAAACCAACACAAAAATTCATTAAAATACAAAAACACCTCAGAAACATCTCTTTTAAAACACTATAAAACTACAAAACATAACTTTGATTTTGATAATGCAAAAATACTTGACAGAGAAAAAAATCTAATAAAAAGAAAAACATTAGAGGCTATTCATATTGCTTTAAATGAAGGAAGTATAATAAATGATCGTAAGGAAGGCATGCAAGTAAAACCATACACTAATACAATAAATAATCTGAAAAAATACATCTAGTTAAATGGTTATAAAAACAGTTAAAACAAAAATAACCTGTCAGTTCATTACCTAACCTTATAATTAATACAACAGCCAGCTATATCAAATAAAGATATCTTTTCTAATACCAAACTAATAAAATAAAAAAATTTCATTTAAAGCAATATAAAAAAATTTAAATATTAATTATAAAACAAAAAACATATTAAACTAATACTAATATTACAAACCTTTTAAAAAAACAGAACTCTCAAATATAATAATACATACATCTTATCAAGCTACAAACTCTCCGTCAGTTGCCCAAAAAACATGGTACCAAGAGAGGGTCAGCTCACACTTACAGTAAGTAATTTACTTAGATTTACAAATCTTTATTTCAAAATAAAAACTAAACAAATAATTAAACCTCTCCTTTTTAGGCCTAAATAATATACATAAAAAATACACTAGTTAAAAATCTCAACTAATTAATAACTCAAACCACGTGGTTTATGAAAAACTGATGCAGATAAAGAACATATCTAAGTATATCTTAAAAATCGAACTAATGAGGTTTAAAAAAAACGAATAAACAGAAATTTAAATAACACAGTAATAAAACTTTAGGTAAGTAATAACTTGTGGACAAAAATTATTCAAAAAATATATTATATTAGTATTGTAAAAGAAATAATTATCATCTTGTAATTGTTAAAAAATTGTACAATAATATCACATATTTCCTTGTATCTTACAGATAATTTAAACTACTTGAAAATGGCAAGTATATTGACCGAAACGTCGTAGTAAAAATATAAAGTTTTATTATATGTTGTAATATACAATAAATAAAAAATTCAGGCTGTACAACAGGTTCAAAATCATAATTTATATCAACCCTCTACAACTGAAGTAAAATAAATAACAGCCTATTTAAGAAAAAATAAAAAAATACTCAAGAAAAAATTATTAGTTGAGTAAATGAAGTAGTTAAACATTCTAAAGTGGCCAGATATTCCGATTTTAGTGAAACTCACGCTTTTAGCACTAATGTCTAAACTTGTAGCACGCTTGCTAAACTATCTCGCCTACAACCCCTTTATTCACAAATGCCCTGCAAAATCCTGTTTTTCATTTAAAGATGATCTTAATCCTGAAATTAATTAAAAATCAGATCGCTTATAAAGTATCCAACAGTTTTGAACGCATTTTCCTAAAAACTATTTTTGTTTCAATAAAATATTTGTTCAACCAAATAAGACCTCTTTTCAAGCAGTTAAGCCTTTTTCAATCAAATTAAATTTGTTTTAACCAAACTAAACATTTTTATACTTAAAGGCTTCCATTAAACAAATTCTGGTGTGAAACAATAACACGACTTTCTCTTGTCTGCAATTAATACAATTGACAAATTTTGTTTAAACTTGGATTTTTACACAGCCCTAACTAAATAATACAGAGGTGGTAAGAACATATCTACCACAAGCAGGTAATAGGAACGTAGTAGGAAGTGATTATATTGAGAGTGACCAGAAGAGAGCGCCCATTACAGTTGAACAAAATAGATATAAAACTTGAACAAAACTTACATAACATTTGAAATTTAACGTCATAGGTTCCTCAGAACTCCGTATCAACTTTTCCAAAACATGTTTGAAATAAAAGTGACGTTTATATCTGTGCAGTTAGCATTCAAATTTAAAGGAAATGGTAGCGTTTTAGAAAAAACTCCAAACACATGAAAAATCCCATTCAGCAAAGTCGCACCTACGATTAACCACTTTTCTTCAAATTTAGGATTCAATTAATACATTAATGTACTCCCATTACTATTAGGTTGTAGAACCATACATGATACTGCAGTCTTACTTAGAGGAAAGCTTAACCTGGCTCCCTTCCCGAACATCCCAAGAATTTAATCTTCTTGAACAAATGCTACAGATAAAAGGATAGGTATTTATGTGTGCACATAGTATTCTAAGTTTAAAGAAAATTGAGCCATTTTCGAGAATATTGCAAAAATCTAAAGAAAACGTTCAGATTCTCATACATACAGAATAATATATGCTTGCTACAAACATTTTTTCGAACTCACAAGATCCCAAAACATTCCCAGTGAAATTAAATTTCGAAAATTTGACACGATTGCAGTCACTTCAGATCCACAGACACTTCTTGCAGAGTAAGTTCATTGAAGAAAAAAAAAGTTTTTTTTTTCTAAATTTAAGGCACGCCAACATCTAAAGTCCGGAGCGTTCTCAGTGACTGCCGGCCTCCGGATAGTCTCATTGTAACATAATCTCATTGTAAATTAACAAACTGCAAACATATATAAAGGAGTATTTCTTAATTAATTATTACTGTCATTTGAAATAAAACAAATTGTAGACAAACAAGTGTGTAATGTACTGTACAGCCTATTGACACAGTTCAGATGCTGCAATAACTCTGTCTACTATACCATAAATAGAAAAAAAAGAACATGCAACTCTCTCCTTAGGAATACAACTTAATGAGATCTCTTACAATATGCTGTTTGTTAATTTGTTGCTAATATGTTCAATCCACCGTAATACTATTATTTTCTTTTCAGATGCTCTAAAGTAATTGTTGGCTAAAAATGGAGATTTTGTCCACTTCCGCGGAACCAGCGGGCGGGCGGTTTCATTCATTTTATTCAATGTCACTAGAAATATTAAGTGAGATAACTTTGGTTACATTCTCTAATGGCAATCTCTCTAGTTTAATTTAAAAGTTTAAAAATACCACACTATATTTCCAAACTTTCCGAACGAATAATCGTAAAAAGGTTAAGAAGTTACAAGAAATAAACTATGTGATGGCAAATAATCAGGCTTCAAGTAGCACCAAAATACAAGGTAGCCCGTCTGTCACATGAAATAAAGGATAGTTTCCATCATAAACAAAGCACTTTTGACTTTTGAGGTTTTGTAGATCTCAAAACCGCATTCGACAGAGTATGGCGGCGTAAACTCTTATATAAACTGGTTATGTTAGGCGTAACCGGACTTCTATCATTAGTATTTCATCTTTTCTAGAGCAGCGTCCTAAGGGTTCGTTATCGTTATAAGGGGACATATTATCACTGTATAGGCAGATAAAGCAGGACCTTCCTCAATTTTATGTGTTCTAAGTCCTGTTTTATTTAATGCGATAATTTATGGCATCTTTGAAAATATCGTATCGGTTCCAGGAACTAATTTTTCTCTTTCTCTTTTTAATCTGCCTTTCTACAAACCCCATTTTTTTTTAAATACTTTTCTATTCTATCACATTAATCACTATTAACTTAGTCAAAATTGTTTAGTGGTTTCGTTGTTCCCCGTTGGAAAGATAGCATAGCCCACAATTCTCCGAACTCTCCCTTCTATCGGCGTATTCCAGGAAACACTATAACAGTGCTTTGTTTAATTTTAATATTCCAATTTCACAATGACCACCTTCAGGTGATTTTATAAATACTTCCAAATCCAACTTTCCGTTCAAAAACGGACATGGAATTTCTAATTGTCTTAAACGAAAATTTTGTTGAATTGATTGAATTTTGATTGAACCGCTATTAAAATTCTTATCGTTGAGTTAAGAACTTTAATACTCTACTGAAGCATAGATTTCTTCATATATATTTTCTTGGTTTAACCGGAAATCTATTGCAACAATACGAGCCTTTTTACTCCATCGTCTTTCATTTTAAATATCCACTTCGTATCTACAGCTTAAAGAGTTGTTGGTGTCCAGATTTGCATAATTTTATATGATCTTAATTATTTTTCGATTTTACCTGCCATTCTTTATCTTTAATAGCTTCATCATATGTTTTTGGTTAGTTATCTCTAGTTATGAGGCAGAATGCCGAATACAATTGATATTCACTCAGTTCTCGTGGTTTCTTAAAGCATACATTATACTTGTTGTTTCGTATGGAGTCATAAACTATTGAAGGAGCTTCATCTATCAAGTTGTGAACTTGAACAAGGCGCTCCAATAAACATAAATTTTCTTTTTCAAAGAGTTTGTAAATTATATCTACATTACAAAATTACATTATTCCTCCAAAAAAAAATTGATGCTCCAATAAATATTCGTTCCGGGTGCAATATCATTGATGAAGAATGAAGCCAATTTTAATTCGAATTATCGTTGCCATGAAGTAAATATACAATAATGTTTTTTTAAATATTTTTTTTTTACTAAGCCTGGGCATTGCTGGCCATTTCGGCCATGAGTGTCATTGCAGTCCAGTACAATGCAGCTTTTCTGGTATAAATGCCATCGCTAGGTGTGAATGTTTCTTTAATAGCCTGAAGTGCAGGACACGAGTCTAAGCAAAGTACTCGGCTGACATCTCCTCAAGAGAACATATTGCGCATGTGGGACTTTCCTCTATTCTAATGCGATGCAGGTGTTTTCCGAGATAATCATGGCCGATCAGCATTCTGAAATAAGGTACAAATTGGTCTCGAGGCAAATTAGAAGTTAGACCTCCTGAATCTCCCTTCAGGCAATCCCATCTTTTCCCTTCCGCTTTGCTTTTCTGCTGTAAATGTCTCCAAATCTCGTGTGAACTTCTTTGGGCCTTCTCTGGACGGTGTCCGCTTCTTCATTGCCTGATATCCACTAGTATACCCTGATATCCACTAGCATGACCTGAATCCACTGCATACAAGTGCAAGGAATATGGCCCTCATCTCTTCTTCGAAATTACTTGCTAATTTTCCCACTGAGCTGGACATCTGGAAATCTCTAGAATAAATTCCAGCTCCTACAAATGCTTGCGCATAAATAGCTGAACCGTCGGTATAAACATGGAACCAGCTTCTGGCTGGATACCATCTTAAATGGTCTCTAATGCACGAGCTTTCATTTCGTGAAACGGCGTGTATCCCTTAGAAGCCGTTCAGATAAGCTGCAGACAGTCGGATGCTAGATGTTTTATAATAAGCATTGCTGTAAATAGGCAACATTTGTTCACCAGAAGGCAGGCTTCTTTTCCTTATTAGCCCTTCGATTTCGGCAATAAAATTTACTTGTCTTTAATCTCTGCACTGCTGGTCTGTAAGACTTCCAGTAATCTATATTAACCGCTTCAACTTCTCGTACATGCCTGCAGCTGAAGTTTCTCGGTATGACAACAGAGGCTCCACACTTGTCTGTTACTCCAGCGCAACCACAGGAGAAGACCATGTAATTTTGTAATTAGACGAAGTGCTTGATCCTGGGCTATATCTAATTTCTGCAGCGAAGCGTGGATTTTCTTGCAAAGCAAGCAGCAATAAATGAGGATCTGGAAGAAAGTTACAACAAGTATCCAATTACCTACTTACAGAACTGTTGTAGAGAGAGCAGCTTGAACATTCTTGCCAAACATCCTCAGAGGGACAGATTACTAGAGAATATTTTCTGGCCTGTTGTCGATCGCCTAAAGATAAAAATCTTGGTTTCAGATCACAAGCTGACCCAGCTATTAACAAGAGACGGAAAATTGCGACCATACTTGATTGCGGTTGTGGAAGCGGAAAACTGCAAACGGTGGATCATCTTCTTTACCAGGGCACACTATTGGATGCTGACAGAAAACTGCTTAATCAACGAGCTTCCTCATTGACTTACATATGGCCACCCATAATAGAGGAAAATACTACTAAGTGAATAGATTATGTTAACTTTAAACATTTTATAAAAAATCTGGACTTTGATATACCTACTATAAAAAAATAAAATATATTTAGGGTGATTTTTTTTTTTTAATGAATTTTTTGATATCATGTGCTATCTTAGTACACATTTGTTAAAATATTGTGTTTATATGTAATACTTGTATATGGAACATGCTGAAATATACGAATGCAGGCTTCTTGCTACAATATACAAACGCAGACTCGCAGGGAATCAAGCTAGACCTCTTAGAAAGGAATGGATTTAGGCTTTCTACCTCTTCGACAATATACAAGACCTTGTAATAAAAGACATTATTAAATGTTTCTGCGGTGAGAAGAAAAAAGCTGAAAAGAGGGATGAAATATATTTAGTATAGAATTTTAAAGTGAAAATATCATTTTAATGAAAACTAAAAATAATTTATTTGAAGGTGTCAATTCATAAAATATTTTTGTTTTTATAATTAAAAATTTTATTTGGGAAAAAAGGCGACAAATATTGTAGATTGAGATACGTACAATCAATATTACAATTGGCATAATAATACCATAGTTATTTATATCAATATACCTTTGTGAATCAAATTTTATATATATATATATAAATTTGAATAAATGTAAAATACTTAGTAATTGTACGTAACCAGATTATTTTTATATAACAAATTTTCAAGTTTTTTGATAAACACATTTTAAATAAAAAATAAAAAATAAATAATTTGTTCTGAAAGTTTTGCCACTCTGTTAAATATACTGACTAATTGACAAAAAACTACCGATCCCTTTCGCCCGATTCTCTATAGGCACAATCATAAAATTTATTTAGCATCAAATACTATTTGACTTATATAATTATATATATTTCTCAGAAATTATGAAGACTAGGCAAATCTAATTTTGGAAAATATGTGTTCCATGAATACATACAATATATAGAACTTTAAATTTTCTTTAAAAATGATTGATATTGCTAAAACTTTACTTATCTTTCCTAAAACTTCATTTTATTTATTTTTCAATATATCAATGCTTTAGTTGTCATTTTGTTACGTTTTATTTGTTTTTATTAGTTCTCTATTTCAATGAAAATAAAATGAAAAATCTAATGGTGAGCAAACTAAAACGATAATAATATTTAGCAGTATTTACAAAATTATGTAACAATAAACTCAACAACATAACATTTTAATATATATATATAATATTTACATACAAAATTATTATGGATTCAATTATTTACATGATTATGTATACAATAAAAATAATTTATTTTATATTTTTTAATTTTCATTTATATTATTTCATTTTAAAAATTAACAAAATTTTTCAATAAATATTCATAAAGTCAGAATTTGGAAATAGTTTTCATTCAGTTTCTTTAAATTATTTTGTGTGTGCATGTTTGCACACTTATTTATAGTAAACAATGTTTTAATTTACTTTGGTAATATTGCTTCACATCATGAAGGCTTTGAACCTACTAAAACTTTAAAATTTGTCTAGATAGCTCAGCTAAAACTGCTCGTCATCCAATCAATAAATAAAATTATTCAAAATCAATAAATACAATTATACAATCACATATTTGGTCCTAGACTTTCACACATATTATACAGTCAATCTCATATCTTTCATAATAATTTTTGTATAAAAATTATTAATAATGAGATGTTTGTAACTAATATTAATAACCGTTATTATTAATATTTTAGGTACAAAATCCACTACAAGCCCTATTTAATAGTGTTGAATTTTAATTGCTTCATCATATTATCTTTATAGCAATAATCAAATCATGTTATTAAAATCTAGAAAAATATTCACACAAAACTTTGTAATTTGATATTTGACCTATCTATCCTTTATAAGAGAAATGATTTCATTTTTAAAAGAAACTGTATGATTGTAGGCTGCCACAGAATAGTTAATTGAGGTAGAGAAAGTGGATATTATCAACCGAGTCTCTTCATTAAAAATTACAAACATTCAATTTAATTAAATTGAACATATTTGATAATATTCCAGCGAATAAAAAACGTGTGCATGCACAGGCGGCTCGAGGACTAGTGTAATATTGTGCTGGAATTTTCGTCAATCTAAATTTACAAGCACCTACGGAACAAGTGCAGAAGAGTAGCTATTTTCTTCTGACAGTCGAAAAAGTCGCATTCTTTAGGTCGAACTAAAGGGGGAATTATGTTAGATGAAATTATTAATAGAATGCCTTCTGCAACTGGAGCCCCTGGTGAATCATACTAGCTTACTTCTAAGTTAAATGCCGGGGCATTGTTTAGATTCAAGTTAACGAAGGGATCGATTGAACGGGCAATGCAGAGTGCCTCTATTGTACTGAAACTTTCTGCGGCATCTCATGTAGTTCTCCAACGAAGTGACTCCAAGAACGCTATCTAACTTGCGGAGCAAAGGCACTGCAAGTTATACCTGAAGAGTCTACAATGTTTCCGTTCATTGTATCTCCTCAATAGAGAGAAAAATGAGCTAAGGAGGATCATGACAGGGCACTGCCTCCTACAGAAAACTATCACACCACGTGGGATTTGTGAGGATCCACTTTGCAGATAGTGTGCATTTTGTTCGAATGTGATTTCTACAGTTTGAAGCGGGAATAGATGTAACGAATCAAGTATGCTTCTGGCCCAATCCTGGCGTTCTTCAATGAGACGGGCTTGATGTGACAAGAACCAGTTTGCACAATGGGACCATTGCGCCTAAATATATTAACCTCTTTTGAAGCCCCCCCCACCGGTCACTAGGATGAAATACATTTGGATTTTCTGTTGTCATATAATTTGTAGTACGATGACATTTAACAGTCATTGTAATATACATAGGTTAGGTGATAACTGCAACTTGATTCAGTATATCTTTTTCAAAGCCTACAAAAATGTACACTTAAAACAAAGTACTTAAAACAAGATTCAAATATCACTTTTATAGATCTAAAATAAAATTAAAATTAAGAACACATTTTTCAGAATTTATAAACACGAACACGACTGCAAAATTAAACACTAAAAGCAATCAAGAGTGCACTGGTGACACACTATCCAAACAAAGCACACGACTACAATTTAATGACGTTAAAATTTTAATACTGAAATAACTGAAGTACTTAATGTACTTGAGATGACACTGATAACAAACATGATGCTATCAAGTTCATAAATGATAACAATAAACTTTCCAGTAGCTGTAACTATTTTAATAATCACAGAAATTTGTAGTGAAACACTATAAGACTTTCTCTTACAGTAATTTACATAGTTATAATTGGCAAATTATTTTCAAACGTATAATTTGTATTGAATGTTCGGTGAGAACCAATATTTAATAAGACGACATTTTTCAGTAAAGCAGACCTCCCAGTTCTCCCCCAGAAAAATTAATTCCTCGGAAAAATGTTTCTGATGTAAGCGATATATAGTTCAAGTCTAATTAAACCAAGTTAAAGTAATCAAGTTTAATGAAACCCGTTGGTGTTTTTATAAAAAAAGAAAAAAAAGAAGAATATCAGATTTCATTAGTAAAGCCGCAATTCCCGTCAACCTTTTCTTCAAACTTGGAATTTTGGCTATACATTTAAATTTCCTAAAATGAATTTTTCCGGAAATATTTCCATTTTTTTCGTAATTTCAAATCAAAGAGACCTGCATATATGTAGTACGAAAATCATTTGGAACCGTTTTAGAGAAAATCGTAAAAAATAAAATCATACAGTGAAGTGGGACGTCCGGTTGACCGATTTTTGCCCAAAATCTTGTCGCGTCTCCTATTAAAACTAATCATACACACCAAGTTCAACTTTCTGCGATTTTCCGTTTTTAAATTATGCTGCTCACTCCAAACATTATGCTGCTCACTCCAAACATTATGCTGCTCACTCCAAACATTATGCTGCTTACTCCAAACATTATGCTGCTCACTCCAAACATTATGCTGCTCACTCCAAACATTATGCTGCTCACTCCAAACATTATGCTGCTCACTCCAAACATTATGCTGCTTACTCCAAACATTATGCTGCTCACTCCAAACATTATGCTGCTCACTCCAAACATTATGCTGCTCACTCCAAACATTATGCTGCTCACTTCAAACAAATCAATTTCTAAAAAACTATTTTTTCCTAATTAGAGAACCTCAAAATCTGAAAACTCAACTTCTGAAATCTGATACGGTTGCAATACTTCCTCTTACGGCAATAAGTGGGGGTAATGTAGATCGCTTCCACGTTGTGCCTCCTGGTTACGTTTTTGAGCTCGTCTCGTAACGCTAAATGATCTACTTTTTCATGCATTAAAACCCAATTGTATAAACAGCAAGATTAAAGAAAAAGGAGATTATTGGAGATTATTTAACACAAATATGGTTGAATATGTGGATGGGTCCGCATGCTGGATAACATCTGTCCAGCATTTATCCGTCTTTTATCATTTATCTGTCCATTTTATCCGCCGTAGCATGCAGGAACACAATAAATACGCATGATACGACGGATACAATACCAAATAATATGGTTCATACAAACGGATCATGTCCAAAACTTCAGACTACTTTCTTTGACCAGTGGATTTTGCAAGCTAATGGAAGAAGAAGCCCTGGGAAGGTTGCAACTATATCTGGAAAAATATCACCTAGAATGCAACAAACAAGCAGGTTTCGGAAGCATCGAAGCACTATTGAACCGGTAACATGCCTTCCACTGGAAATAAAGGATGGCTACAATAGTAAACAGAATACTTAAGCAGTATTTGTCGATTTTAAGACTTCGATCGAGCTGTTAAATGAGCTTATTGGCCTTGGCTTTCAAGGCAAGCTTTTTAAATTTATATCGCCCCCTCTTCTCAAAGATTCATAGGATAAGGATAAGGTACAGAAATGCCATCTCTAAATAAAAACAAACAAAACAGGGCTTACCACAAGGATCAGTGCTCAGTCCAATGTTATTCTGCATAATGACAGATGACATAATAAATTCGCTAGAGGCTTTACCAGGAACAAATGCACTGCTTTATGCGGATGATTTGACAATCTAGGGACATCTAGAGACATGCCGGCCTTGCAGACACATCTAAACAGCTCTCTTGAAATGTTGTGAGGCTGGGCAGGTACTAATGAACTGAAAGTAAATATAGACAAAACCGAGTTCTAACTATTTTCGCTTTCAACTAAAAGAGGAGGTATCTCTAAAGTATTCAGAGATGGAAATTAAAAGAACGGACGCAGCTTATATCTTGGAATAGTCTTGGACAACAGGCTAAGCTAGGGAATTAACACTAGGATATAGCGCTGACGAATTGGAAAAGAAAAGTAAACGTAGGCTCCGGCTACTAAAAAAAATTATTGGAACGGAGTGGGGAGTCTCCTAAGATGTTTTACCGCTAGCATATAAAAGTTATGTACGACCCAGTATTGAATATGCAAATGAGCTGTTGAGATGTTGGATAGGGTTCAAAACACAACTGTCAGTATTATTACAGGTGCCCCTAGCTCCACTCCAATAAATGCCATGCAGATCCAGACGGGTGTTGAACCACTCAAATTCCGTAAGAAAGAGGCTGCCTTGAACATGCAGGAAAGACTACAGACCGGTACTTTAGGAAGGAGTACAGACCGGTCTCAAATAGACTTAAGAGCAAGAGTCCTTCTTTCACAACGTACAAAGCCTTGCGAGGAATATTAGGTTGGATTTTAGTCCAAGGGAGGAATTTCAGCAATTGAGCCACTGGATACTCAAAGAATCGCCAGAGCCGAACTGCAGTTGCTGCGACCGGTAAGCGAAGATAGTGCACATGAATTGAAGGTCCGAGCTCTGGAAACAATTGATACAAGATATCCCTCCCTCTCTCTCTCTCTCTCTCTCTCTCTCTAATATATATTGGAATATTGGGTATATTTTTGTAGCCCTTGAAAACAATTAAAATATTGAAACGTTAGCAGCTCAACTAATTTTAAAATTGCCGAACCTCGCGAACCTATGCTACATTTGTAATTGTATATTTTGTCCGCAGTTTATTTAATTTTAATTTTGTTGCTATTAAATATCTTTATCAAGTATACAATTGTACAAAAGTGGTTACAGTAATGTTTATGATTAGCTCAAAAATATAGTTGGAAATATAACTGGAAACTTTGGCAATTCTCAAGATTCTCACCGATATCTATGAAACATCGACAAATTCTTGATCTTATAAGAATTGTTGAGGATAAAAGCCCACCACATTTTCTCTATAAAATTAAACATTATTAAAAGTTATTGCACACAGATAAATTTCTACAACCCACTTTTTCATGCTCAGGGGAGCTCAAAACGTATTTTCGGTGAAAAATTGTAAATTATGTCATGCTCACAATATTGCCTTTTAAAATTGTAAAATCAAGTATTTAATCCCTTTATTATTAACTAGTCTCTCTCAGATTAAATTACAGAATATCAGAGATTTTTTCTTTTCGAGATAAATCACAAAATTGCTTCATTTTGTATTATCGACCAGTTTCGGATTTTCACCCATATCAGAATGTCTCGATAAACAATATTATATTCACAGCCTTTCAAGGCAAATCTAGTGTAGAGTTCTTCCTCAAGTGTGTTCATTCATTTTCCTTTGAAAGTCTGTGATATCGTACCGTTTATCGTCATATTCTAAAAATAGATGAATATCCGAAACAAAATGGAGTAGACTATTAGGGAAATAATCACTGATATTATGCATGAAATTTATTAACAAAGTGCGCTAGTATCGGCTGCTACTCTTCTAAACTTGTTCAAGTCTGAATTTCAGGCGTAAGCACTAATCTGATTGCAAAAAATTCCCGTCTGTACCTTTCCGTCTGTCTAGGCCGGTATATTCTAGAAAAGTAATAAATAAAGTGAAATTTCCTGGTTGAAAAACTAATAACCATAGTAATAATAGTTATAGTAGTGAACCTCATTCAGATATTTTTTCACAAATAATGTACCGAATTTATCGATTCAATGGCCTCATCTGTACACTTTTTTAACATCTAAGAAATTAGTTTGGAAGCTTAAATTTCTAAAGAGTTGTTTTGTATTTATTTCCGTCATTTATTGACGAATTGATTATTTATAAATATAATAATGAAGGTGGATGACCATTCTGATGAATTTGTAACGAAGTAAATAACACATGAATTTCTGACTAGAGACATTTTCACCTAACTTAAATAATACGTATGCATTAACTTATGGGCAATTTCACAAAGTTATAACTACATAGTGGCCAAACAAATGACATATAATCGACATAAAAATATAATATTTTTACTATAACTTATTGGTTGCTTTTGGTCGATGTTGTAAAAATGATAGTTGGCAGAAGCAAAAGAAAAATTTCTTTAGGAGTAGAAACTTTAATGCTCATGTTTCGGACAGAGCATGAAAAATTAGAAAAGAGAAGTAGAAACAGTTATCTGCCTCAGGTATAAAACAAAATGAGACTGAAAATTTCCATTTCAGTTGTATCTTTTTAACAGATACTATTTCAAACAGTATTTCACTGTTTCTTTCAGAATGTTTTCTTAGTTTTTCCGAATTTTGCTACAATTTACGTAAAACAATTTTGGATCTTTTTAAATGTCTAATTGTAGATATTGCTTCCAAAAATTGATTAGTGTTCCTGGCGATGGACACCAAAGATATCATATAACTTCGAATAATAGATTCTTTCAGCAGCTTTGTTTTTTCACTCTAAACAATCGCTATATTTCAAATTGTAACAAATTTATTTGAAGTTTGTTTTGCCATTTTTCAAGTTCTGTTGGTGAAGTAGACTTCAAGATATGCGAAACTTTGAGCATTTAACAATTTTTTTCTCCTTAGCCCTGCCAACCAACTTTGTACATTGTAATATTTTTAATAGAGCCAATTTAGATAAAACTTTTTTTACATTTATTGAGATTTAGATTTTTTACAAATATAGCGCTAAAACAATATCAACAAACATTTCAATTTTAGCTCACGGTTTTAAGTTTTATTTGTTCATAAAAAATTTGACGTTTTTCTTGTATCTTGAAATATATCTGAAGTTGTGTATTTGTGTTTGTTGCAGCATTTCATTCCATACAAAAACTTCAGCAGAAGATTAACTGAATTCAGCTTGCAACATTCAGATATCTATCTAAAGTTACGAAATATTTGATATCTGATATTTGTCCGTCAGTCAAATCATAAAGTACATATTTCCCCCAACTGTAGTTTGGCGGAAACTTGGAATATGAAAAAGTTAAGATCTAGCAAGTCTAGTTCCAACCGCAAAGGATGAAATCCGACCGATAAGAAGTAAAATAAAGAAGCACTCAATCTCAAATATTAACCGTGGTTGTCGAACAAAACAACTGTTTATATTTCCTATCTGTCGTCTGGCGACAGACTGAGTATCATTTCATTTACTTCAAGAAAACTCTGGAGAATTCCAGCCGCTCTAAAGTTGACGTTACCAGCGGGAAGTTTTCTTCACTGAAGATAACTATTTATTCTGAAGATTAGAGTCACTACACATCGTTAACAGAATTTAATTATTGAGACACATTTGTTTTTCTCATTCGAGAATTCAATAAAAGCAAGAGCAGCATGTTGAAATTGCAGTACAATTAAAGCAACTACTTGCCTCAATATAACGAGAAGAGAAAAGATAATGAAAAATCAATGTTCATCAGTTGATGAAAGTAGGCTGTGTCGTTGGAACCAAGGGCGAGACTTAATTCTCATCACGCTACGGGCAATCACATTCAAAAGGAAGGGAAAATTAAAGCCAACCACTAGAATCGCCTACGTTCGAGAGGGCGGAGGAAGTTATCCCATACATCTAATGCGCTTCTTGAACAAGTTGTTTATTATTCAAGAAATAAAAAAACAATTCCCTATTATGATCTTTTATTCCCCTTTGCACTGTGGACAAAACGTTGGTTTATAAAAAACACTGTTGTGTGATCTTTACACAAAACATCGTGTTTTGCAATTACTAGAGTTCAAGAGTGCGTCAAGCCTATTCAATTTCAAGTATTATATCAATGAAACAAAAAAAAATCGCCAGATATATGAAGTATTTATCAAGAGAATGTTAGACTATAGAAAGTTTGTTTACTGATGATGCCTAAAAACATTCATCATTATCAAGATGGCACATTTGAATTAATTTAATATTTATTGGTGTGACCACTATAAGTTTCTTTTCTTTAAAACATCCGATGCCTGACAAATAAATTGTACTAGGCGCCAGTACATTAGCTAATATTTCTCATGGATAATGAATTATGATTGTTAAAAATAAATTAGCATAATAAATATAACAAAACTGAAAACATAATTCTCACTACACAATCAAATTTGACCTTCTTCATTAACGCTTCAACTTTCATTAAATATATGTATACGGAAATATTTGTTAAAATATGTTTATGTACAAGGCGCCATTATTCATTCACTATATTCAAATATATAACTTTCATTAATTAAAATAAAAACAATTCATTATATATGTACAAATATTGTTTACTCTCTGCAGTATTTACATTGTCACTTATTTAAATATATATAACTTATTGTTAACTAATAAAGTTAGGCGGGAGAATATCATGCACAAGGCAAGGGAATCTCATTCTCATTCTCATATAATATATATATAATTTTTTTAAAACTATTTACCTAACAAGTATAAGTTAATTAGAAATATCTAATTATATTCAGAAAATAGTCACAACCAACCCAATTCAGTGAAAGAACAATAATATTTTTACATTTTCAACATAATATGTAAATATTTTGGTTGTTTTCCAAAAAAAATTTATATTAAAAAAATTGTAAATAAAGCTAATCGTTAATCATATTAAATTTTTCACAAGTCAACCATTGTAAAAAATGGATAATATTATCAGTTTCATTATTAAAATATCGTTATTATTATTTTCTTTCCTTTTCTACCCGTGCTTTCTAAATAATTAAAATAAGTATTAACTAATTAAACTAAATGTCATTTAGGGCGTTCTAGAGCTGAGGAATGCTGGATCAACAGAAGCAACTTTAGCGGTCAAAAAGGCATGCATGCAGAATAACAGTGCTTGTAGATTACTGCACTCTAATTCCTGTCAAACAAAAGTAAGATTCAATAAGTAACAATTCTGTATGTGAAACTCGAGTTCAAATGATACTAGAGTTTCAATTAATATTAAATTACTGTAAATTGAGCTGACAGAAGGACACCAAAACAAGTGTTCCCCATGTGATATTGCCAATAAATGCTCAAAAGACCTAACGTTTCTACTAACGAATACTAAAAATTAAGTTGATATATACTAAACTTTAAGCTGGTCAATTTCCTAACAATCAGAAGTGAAGCTTTCAAGAGCAACGTAAATAAATTAGTATTTCACAAATAAAAAGTACATTTTGTTTAAAAGTAAATTGGTTAATATATTATGTAGCATCAGAGATATTCTAAAATTTATCCATTTTAGCATAGAATTCAAGCTTACAATTCACATTTTCCTCCAAATGTGCATAAATGAAATATAGTGAAAGAAATAATTCAATTTTAATTGAGTTTTAATAAGACCAAACAGCATTAGCAATGAAAAAGTCTGGTGTGAAACACTTTTACAACTTTCAATTCTGTAATTTTCAAAGTTCTCATTAATCAATTTTCTTAAATGATGAAATTTTTATTTAATATTTAATTTTCTTAAGACCCGCCAAGGGGTAGGGATAGAATCGTGAATTTAATGCTCTTTAAAGGCAAACTAACTCAGAACCGTCGAAGAATCAAACAGTATTATCAATTTTTCAGGAAAAAGGTTTGAAATAAAAATAAAAGGTTTTTTAGTAATAATTTGTTTTACTTATGTAAAAAGCTTTAGGCAAATTTTTGGAGCTACTCTCAAGAGATTAGAACAAAAGTGAAAAACCCATTCTGCAAATTCGTACTTCAAACTTTGCGTTATGTATAAGAAGCCGGTAGTACTTTATAAGAAAGGTTGGTTCGCATGGTCGCCGCCCAACGCCCCTTAAAATCAATTTTCCTTGAAAAATATTTCAAATAAAACTAATAGTGAATCCAATAAGAGAGGCACTAGACGATGAAAACAATAAAAAAGGTCATTCAGTAAAGCCGCATTTCAAGCGAACTTTTCGTGAAACCTTCTTGTCGGGTGCGATAATGGAAAAGGGAATATCAAGTTTAAGCTTGCTGCAATTTTTCATCTTGGAGATTTTGTAGTTCACACTAACAACATACACATAACAGGCAGAAAAATTCTTTTTTTATTCAGGGGCATTCGCTAAAAATTCAGTTTCTAAAATGTGACTCGATTCTTAATCTAATATCAGTAAGTAAAAACGGTACTGATCCGTAAAGTATTTGGAAAATAATATAATAAAAAGCTAGGTTTTTACTTGTTTACAGCACTAACACATCTTATCAAGCAGACTACAAATAAGTCTGATTTAGTTGTGGTGGTTGGTTCCGCAGAGCTAAACATTTTCCGTGCTGGCCTGCTTCATTTTGTGGTCATCGACCGCTTTCGTGCGTTTTTCAGACAGTGTGACAACACAGACTTGCACAGAGCAATTCAGTTTACACACTTTCTACACACTCTTTACACACTCAGTGTGTAAACTGAATTTGCTCTGTGCCAGTCTGTGTTGTCACATTATCTGAAAAACGCATCTTGAAGATGGTGAATGCCCAAAACCGGTCGATGACCACAAAATGAAGCAGGCTACCACGGAAAATGTCTCTGAATTCTGATTTAATATGCGTAAAACTGAAGAAGAAGATATGAACTTTTAGGTTTTCTTTGGCCAATTTCATGAAAGACACTTGATTTTCCGAGTTGAGGCCGCGTCAATGGTTTGCTAGAAACTACGTCAGTAGATATGCTCCATTAGCTTTCAATGTGAAATGACCCTGAAGAAGTTCAATGCAGTTGGGCGAAATGTCGTTTTCTAGCAGGACCGACGGTCACAGCCCAGAAGGAGAAGGTTCTGAATTTTCTTTAAAAGAGATTTTGAATTCTGGATTAAAGTGAATATTGAAGATCTTGCAAAAAGAATTGATGGTATTTGAAAATAAATACAAGTTAGAAATGAAGAGGTTGAACCAAAAATTGTTAATGTAACAGGAAGTTACTAATACATATATCTGTACAAATCGTGAATGAGCGGAAACAATGCAGTTCTTTTAGCAGGATTGCCCAGTCAATCTACTGATGAGGGATCTTTATATCTACCTGCGCTCCATGATCATTATGCGTAAAATGTAAGTTTACCTTAGTTTCAATTCCTTTTGTTTCAACATCCTGAAAGTGCAATTTCAATTTACTTTTTCCATCATCTGATGAGCCTCTAAGTTGGGAGAATTTGTACTGCCAAGCGAATTGTCTAGATGCGTTATCGTATAAAGCGAATCCCATATTCCAATCAAGAGTCAAACCGGCTAATCTCCCATTCGACGTTACGTTGAAGTTTTTGCTCTGTAAATGGAACGTAATGAACAAATGTATTTTCTGCAAGTTTAATTATCTGCATCAAGTGATAAATTACTGAACAAACATAGCAGGCTCCTGGATTTGCTAAAGTAGGTAATTTCTTAAATATGGAAGTAAACCAAAGAACAAACACCGTCTTGAACTTTCTTTCACACAATGAAAATTAAACAAAAATTTTCAAATATATTTAGAGAGTTGATTGATTAAAGCTATTACTCACTCCAAGTTTAATCACAGCCGCACAAACTGAACTATGCCAGGAACTTTCTATCCTTAACAATTCCTGTCTAGTTTCCACAGAGAAATATCTTGACTCTTGGCCGGAAGTTTGTATTAGAAAGCAATGCTGCCTTTCGTCCACATTTTCTGAATCTTTTATCACCCGCAACATTGACTGATAAACTTTAAATACCAGTCCGCATTCCGACCAATCACCGATGTTTAACTAAACAGAACAGTAGGTGACTAATGTGTTTTTGTCAGATAATTTTAATTTAGGATTATGTAAACTACAATGAAAAACTTGAATTAACAATGTTCGTAATAAGTAGGATGGGGGGGGGCGGACTTGTTTATGAAGAATTAGTTTGCATTGAATCATACTTACTGGCGGAGAATCGAATAACATTACATCAGTTCCTTTCAGTGTTAGAAACCTTGGCCGATAGTTCTGCCAAGGTTGGTTATTGTTCAGCACCCCCTCGTTTACCCAACCCATGTATTCGATACGTTCTGCCGCCGGAAAGTTTCTATTGTACAACTTCATCTGCACAAATATGTACAAAATATTACATAAATATTAAATCTTTTCCATATTTATTTAAACCTTTCACAAGTACGGTAAACCTTTTCCTTCTGAATTTAAATTTCTTTAGAACACACCATTTTACTTGATAGTTCTTAAGACATCAGCTGCATGAATACGATACATCAATCAGTGCTTCTAACAATCCCATCAAAACTTGTAAATGACAGTTTAGGGTTAAGGTGAACATCACAGAACCATCAAAACCTCCTAAAATCAATTTTCAATAAAAGTGATAGTGCAGCTAGCATTTCATGTTTAAACAAAATCGTTCGATCCACTATCATGATAATTCCAAAAAGCTAAGTAACTTAATCTGTGAAGTGGCACTTCCGGTTAAACGATATTCTTTCTAGCAACTGAATTTAATGGAACTTAATAAAAAATAGGTGGTAGAATACATTTCACTGAGTTGCACTTTAGAGGAAACAACGTAGCAGCTCTCCCGAAATCCTCCAGAAAAACATATATTTCTATTGATAGCCATACTTCCTCTTAGAGTAGTCAATACAGAATGATTCTTCGTACCATATCGAAAAATAAGAAAATAAGTGAGTGAGGAGAACTTCGACCAAAACTAGCAGTAGAAATATATAAAATCTCAGACAAAATGTAACGTGTAACTTGACAATATTAACGACAATCTCTTAAGATGGTATGATATCTGAAGAGCTCGGTATTACTAACAGACAAGTACCCGTCATATTTGCTCGTCTTGTCAAGATATGAAGAGAAGGATCATAACATTCTTCCCATTAAAGCTTCAATCCAAAGCAATGCAAATTTTGGCGCTTTTATGTAAACGCATCTTCGCTAGAGGTATCGATCAACAAAAATTTGGTATGTTCTTAGGCATCTGTTCTTATGCTTGACAATGCCTGTCTTTTATGCACAGTCACAATATGGTGTCCTGAATAGACTATCTAAAAACAACATCTCTTGAAGTAAGACGCCAAGTATTGAACACAATTTGGAAATGGTTTAAATGAAATCTCATTAAGGCTAACTAAACAAAATATTTTCAAAAAAAATTTTTTTAAGAAAAATTCTTTCAGGACAAAACTAGTAAGACAGGACACACTTAGAGGTTTTGTTCATGCAACTGTTTATCAAGATAAACTGAAGGTTGGCGAAGGCCCGAAACTGATCAATGATCACCAAATGAAGTAGGCTATCACGGGGAAATCTCTGATGTTTTCCACTTTTGCTGGACCAAACCACTACAAAAGAGAACTCCTTGAAATCACTTAGTCAAATGTAATTGTGCTTTGGAACCACCTGCGTCACATTTCTAGATACAAGTAATAGTTGAGAGCTGGCGCTCTTCCCCATGTCAACTAGTCTAGGCTGTAAACTAGCTTCCCCACTACATGCGAAACTCTCCCTCTATGAGTTAAATGGATAAATAGCCAAATATAGAAAGAAGTATTATTTATGTTGTAATAAGAATTCTATAGCAAGCCTGTAAGCCTACTACGAACGAGAGTTCGCAGCAAGCCTGTAAGCCTACTACGAGAGAGTTACCGCCGTTACTCTCTCTTCCAGTCCACTAATAGCTTGCGTCTTGTTTAAAATAAATAATTATTATATTTATATTTATTCATTTATTTATTTATTGCTTGCTAGTCTTATTACAATAGACCTGGCTTAGCCAAATTACAACATTTTTAAAACATAACAAAGAAACATAAATAAATAATATAAAAACATAATTATAACAAATACATCAACACACAACAGACCTGCAAATAAAATTACACAATACAAAATATCATTAAACCAATATAACATTCACGAAATAATTTATTCAGCCTTTAAATGTATTTATTATTTCCTGCCTTCTGTTTAAACACACTTTTATAAAATTATATAGGCTGTTGATCTGTTCCGCTGTGTCTACCTATAGTATCATCTCCAAATTGAATTTGCAATAATTGAAAAATTTCATTCTGCACTTCCTGTAATGTGGACACTAAAAGAAGATGTTCCACTATATCTGACTGACACAAAAGGTATGTGAAACAGTTACTTTCCAGATTAAATTTATTCTTTCTACCCTAAAAGTAAACTGCTGGATATTTAATGTTAAATAAATGTAATAATTGTGCCAGTAATCTTAATTTTGTAATATTTACTATAAGTTAGAGAAATTTTTCTTGTTTACCGTTATTTGCTGATATATCTGGTAATAATTAAATGTTGGATTCGTAACCTTATCTGTTTCTTCGGAAAACATATCATTTTTGAATTTTTCTTTAAGATTAAAAATGTTATTTTTTAAAAATATTTCATTTTGTACATCCCGTATGTCGATAGCACCGATATTAAGCATCATGTTCTCTTTAAGGCAGTACACCAATTGATCGGAATATGATTATTACTAATTTCTTGCATTAGTTAAAGTAACAGATCTTTAATATACTATTAGTCGGTGAAGAAAATAGTTCAACCAATTTAACATGCGGCAAAATACTTAATATGTAAAATGAAGGCTACTGGTCTCCAATCCGACATAACAGTTAAGCAGAGTAAATATTTAATGAATTTCACTGGACTTTCTCGTTTAAATACAATAATCAGATGTCCATATTTCTGAAGCAAGCAGTAACATATAAAATCAGAGAATTAAAAAGCTGAACTTTTGGTCTCCAACAATCAGACTTTTATTAACTAAAAATTCAGACGCAACCCTAAATTTAGCTGATAGGGTACACCCAGATAGTTAAATGATGATTTAACCATGTGTAAAGGTTGATTACTGTAGATAAAAGCTTTATTAAATTTAAAATGACCAGATTGGCATTATTACATTTTTTTGAGGTGCTTACACTTAAACCTTTAGATGCAATAATTATATAATAAGTGTAATTTAAATTGAACATCAGACCGTGAATATGCTGTGATGGCGATTTCAACAGCATACAATATCATTAAAAGATCCTCCCACTATTTGTGTTCACACCATCAGCGCCATTATCCCTAAAATAATCTACAGTATCACTAATATATAAGAAAACAGTAATGGGCTGAGACTCTCACACTTCTTTCGTAACATTGACCGTATCAGAACATTCATGTTCTTTTTCAATAGTTATTTTTGCATGACTACAGATTTGTTTAAATATACGAATATGGTATGTTACATAATGCCTATACTTCCACGATTCGAACGAAATTCCATTTGTTCCTCTGGCAAAATTTTACTGCCTTCTACACGTTGCACAAGGCGATTTCGTAACATCTGCGTGAATAATTTACAGATACAATTTACTAGGGCAATTCCCCTCTAGTTTGAAGGGTCAAGACACTCCCCTTTTTTGGAAAATAGTATTAACTTAAATTCCAGTTTTTAGTAACAACCTTTTGATTCCATGTTTCATAGTACAAAATAATTATTAAATCTTAGTCCGTGAGTTAGTTTTTACTATATCACAGCAACCAATACAAATCCTACTTACATAACTTTCCTTCATCAATGTTACTTTTTGCTTTTAAGTAAATAATAAGGCTACTACTAAGAGAATTAATGGCACATGTGGAAAGAGCTTTTAACAGAAACCTTATCAACTCCATTGAAATAATTAAGAAATTGATTCTTAAGAAAGCTTAACAACGTTTCTCGATGAATTATTCTTTAGTTATAATAATTAATTAATTAAAAAAAAGAAGATGTTTTTAGATCCTAACCATTTAAAGGAACAAAATATGTAAAGAGATAATAAGTAGGTGATCGCTCACCTGTAAATGTGTAAGTCCCATAATATTGTCAGTGATGTACTTCAACCATTGGGACAAGATGGCAGCATCATCACAATGGACCACACCGGTACTGGCTCCATTCAGACCGCGCACTTCAAATGCGTTTGGTCTTAATTTGTCCGTACCGAAGATGTACCTGGTGACATAGGCCATCATCAAGGGTACTGCAACATAAAACAAGCATCAGCCATACTGATTGCATCCAGAATCGCTAAGACCGCAAACCGGTATTCAGAAAATTTAATTCGCTGATTTCATACCTGTAATTATGTCAACCCATCTGGAATTGTTGGTAGTTCTGGAATCTAATGAGTGATTTGAAGTTCCATTCATCTTCCAGCCCTCATTTTCCTCATTATTGGCGCACCCATTGTTACCCAGCTCGTGATCTTCCTTTTCAACTGTTTAATAGTACGATCATATATAAATAGGCAAATTAATTGTTGAGGGCTCAGTAAGAAATTAACTTATGGAGAATTTCCAATAAATGTTTGCACTTATAAAACATGTTAAAGTATCAGGGGCGTCTATTCAGGGTCTGCTAGATGTGCGGCGGAATCGCTTCATCAGTTATAATAATTTTTTAAGTAATATTTATATAATTATTTTTGCAATTATCTATTTCATATTCTCTTAAGCGTTATTTTGCTGATATTTTTGTGATAACATAAACTTGCACAGAGCAAATTTAGGTTATACATCCTGTATAAACTAACTTGTCCTGTGCAAGTCTGTGTTATCAAACTGTTTTGACAAAACATACTGATGATGGGCGAACGCCCACAACCGGTCGATGATACGAAAAGAAGCAGGCTATCACGGAAGTTATTTCTGATCTCAATCCTTGTTTTTAATCAAATAAATCCTTTTTCAATGAAATGAAACTCTTTTTTTTAGAAATAATTAATCTTATTTTTAGTACAGGATTCATTTCATTGAAACGAACTCTATAAAAAAATTTATCATTTGATTCCAAAATATTCAAAAAAAAAGCTTCAATTAATAATTGAAAACGCAAGTTTTTTTTCTTCAAAAAGTCTTAGATGGTTTGTGAATTTCGGAGTAAGCGCTATACGCGTTCCAATATTTCAAAACAAATTTCTAACTGAAATTCCCAAATGAACCAACGAGGTCTGATCCGATTTGTGATCGGCCACAGAAGGACCAAGGCATGAAGGCATATACTAAAGTTTGGACATGAGCAACAAGTTGCCTTCAGTTGGTCGGATGAATGTAAACGAATTTAATTAAAAAAAAAAATAACAAAGACCATTCCCATAAAAATAAAATTCAAATAAACAGAAAACAATCACGGATGCGCATATGTGCAATGATTAATAACAAATTAGATGGTATAGTAATGTCGGTATTAGTTTAAATTATATTATGAGCTGCTGCGCTTTCAATTTCGGGCGTTCTTCAAAGTCAGGTGTGAACTAATTCTCAAGAATTTTTTTTTTTAAGATTTCAAGTAGTTAAAATTGAACCTCATTTACGTTTTTTAAGTTTACAACTTTTCGCAGGAGTTTATAGCGGAAAACGTTCGTTTTCTTCCAAAAATTAACGAAATAGAAGCTAGATCTTCTCCTACTTAAGTTTCTAAGCAAACAAAAGTTCTAAAAACTGAGCTCTTGAGAATTTTTCCTTATTTCATATCCCCAAAAATTATATAATTAACACGTTTATTACTTTCAGCTTTCTAGACGTATTTACAGAAAGCTGACCCAATAACAGTATATGCAACCAAAATGGGGACACCACTTGTAAATATATGATCTCTAGAGATGAAATTTAAACTTTACTGGAGAAAGATCTGTTTCGAGCTGATTTAATGAAATTGAAATATTTATTTACAAAGTAATATGTACATCCCCCGTAGGGGGAAGTGGACTAGCCACTTCTTCAGGGATCTAGGCGTCCCTGCGGGTTTCCCAGCCTAACAACACTACAATATACGCTCAAACTGACATCCTTAACACTACACACTACACATAGGACCTGCAGAGGTAGTTGATGTGTGCAGCTACTTGGGTTCAGCGCACCCACAGGTAAACTTGAGCTCCCCACCACACACATTCACTCACACCTGAACACTCGACACTTTACAGACGACCACACACACTGCATGAACAAGGACACGCACTCGTTGAGAGCTCGGAGTATAAATATCTCTCCCTCGTGCTTGCCGGCACGAGGCTTTGGGGCTAGGGTGGAAAAGGGGATCCTGGGCATTGAGGGAGACGACGACCTGCGGGCGTCCGATCCCAACACATGTCTTTGGCCTCGGCTTCACCCGAGAGCTCTACCTGGGGGATAGCCCGACTCCAGGAAGGCTAGGGAATTCCGCCTCAGGCGGGTTCCTAGGGTTAGGAGGGGGGCCGCGGGGGCACGGGTCGATGCTTCAGTATTGGAACGCTGTCTTCCGCGGCACCTGACTATATCGGGGTGTGATGGTCCACCCGGAGAGTAACCGGGTCCATTTTGAGCGTCCGTGGAGGCGGGACCACATATCTCGACGAAAAAAACAAGATTATTATGGACAATAATCAAAAACATCTTTCTGGGCCTAGCCCAACCTTTCTCCCTACCCCAATATCCCACCCTATTCCTAGTCCAACCCTCCAACCTAATCCTATACCTAACAATCCTTTCCCTTCTTCTGAATCCCTTCCCCTTGTAGAGATTCCCCACTCTACAGCAACTCCCACCCCTTCGACCGATCTTACAGGCAAAAGAAAAGGCATGGAAAAGGACAACACGACTGTGAAAACACTGACTGGGCTGCACTTTACGCTGCAGCCCTATAGCCCCTCTTCACCGCCAAGGAAGAAAGCCAGGGGCGGCAACAAAGTAGCTGAGAAAATTACGAAGTTTTTAGACTTGGAAGAAGATAATTGGGGAAGGTTCTTCGTTGTAAAAAAGAAGGATGGTTCCTTCACAAATGAGTGTTCCTTCAAATTGTACCAATATATAAAAACGTCCATAGGTAAACCAAAAAGTGTAAAAAAGCAAAACGACGGATCTATTTGCATCGAAGCAGAAAACCGCGCTCAGGCAGAAATTATCCTGAAGTTACAAAAGTATATGGATGCTGAACTGGAAGCATGTCCCCACAAACGTCTAAACACATCACAAGGTGTGATTACATGTCGGGACTTTTTGAACAGTTCTGTAGAAGATATAAAAGAGGGTCTGGCTGATCAGGGTGTGGTGGATGTGAGGCGAATAAAGCGGAGGCAGGAAGGTTCCTTAGTGGATACTGCTTCCCTCGTCCTCACCTTTGACCGCCCAAGACCGCCACAAATGATTGACGCAGCTTTCTATAAGGTAAAAGTGCGCCCATATATACCGTCTCCAATGAGATGCTAAATGTCAGAAGTTTGGGCACACTTCCATGAAATGTAAGGCTGTAGAACCGGTGTGCATATGTGGTAAACCTAACCATGAAGGCGACTGCACACCGCCAATTACATGCGTAAATTGTGGCGGAGATCATAATGCCAGATCCTCGGAGTGCCCAATCTTAACTAAAGAAAAAGAAATTCGGAAAATAAAGACACTTCAACAATTGCCATATCATGAGGCAAGAGCAATTGTTGAAAGTAAATTTTACGCAACACAAGAAATTTCATACTCGGAGAAAGCAAAGGCACCCCAAATAGTGGCACACATTCCAGCCCCCGCAATTAGTCTGGGGCAACAAATAAATGACCCCTCCCCGGTCTTCAGGGGAACTATTACAAAGGTGGGAGAAATCCCACCACCCAAACATGCCCCTCAAGGGGCATTGGTAGCCGAAAGGCTACCAACAACTCCCACAGCTAGTGGGAGTAATACAAAGGTGGGATCAATCCCACCTAAACAAATGACTTCCTCCGAGGGGGAGTGGAAGGTGGTGAAATCACCGAGACGCTCTTCCAGGAGGAAAAGTCCAAAATTGATTCTGCCGCCCCCAAGCCCAATAAGGGTTAGAGGAAAAAGCGGCAGTTCCACTAAAGGACAAATAATTCCCAATGTCCGCTCCCCCCAGCAGCAATGGCAGCTGATGGGGACGGACATTGAAGCTTCGGAATCGGAGGGTGGCAGCATTTCTGACCATCCTCCTAGACATAAGAAAAGAGGTTGGCCTAAGGGTAAGCCTCGGAATAAGTGTGCCACTGAGTAAGGAATATTCTACGCATCCATATCATTTCTTTTACCAATATAATGAATCCGGTAATTAATAGTGTAAATAGTTTATTAAGTATTAGGATCCTACCAGGTATGAATTCTTCAAAATATTAAACATGTGTGAGTCCATTCTTCAATGGAACATGCGGGGCTTTATGAATAATATGGAAGGGTTACGTCGAATGGTGGCGGAATACCGTCCATTTGGGTTGTGCCTCCAGGAAACGAAGATTCGCCCGGGGCAATTCATTCGAATCCCTGGATACGTCGTGTATAGTAAAGAGGTACAACCTGCCCCAGGTGGGAGGGCGCATGGTGGAGTGGCCGTATGTGTACGGGATAATATCTCGAGCAAACGGCTACCCCTACAAAGTAATTTACAAGCCGTTGCCGTGCGCCTAGCCGCACCACTGCAGATCACTGTAGTTAGTATATACCTTCCAGACATATTCTGGCGGAAGAGTGATCTGGAGAATCTGCTCTCGCCCTGGAGATACGACATCAAAAGAGCAAACTGGCCTGCTTATGCTTCTAGAGTGGTGACACCACCCCTTACAGGAGACGTCACCCTCGACACTAGTTTATTTACGAAGGCGTTGACAGATGCATCCAGGGGTACTGTACCGAGGGTAGGTGGGAGAGTCATAAGATCTCCCGTCCCCTGGTGGACCCCGGAATGCAAAGTTGCTAACAGGGAAAAAAAGCAGGCCCTAAATAGATTTAAAAGGTATCCGACGGAGGAAAATTTAATTGATTTTAAAAGATTAAGAGCAAAGGAGAGGCGTTTAATTAAAAAGTCAAAAAAAGAAACCCTCACCTCCTACGTGTCAAAGATTTCTACATCATCGACATTGAGGGAGGTGTGGAATAAGATAAGAGCCCTCTCTGGAAGTCGCAGAACCCCGTCGATACCTGTTCTAAAAATTAATGATGTCGTCGTCACCGAGCCAGGAGAGGTGGCTGAGGCCTTGGCTGTACATTTTGCTCAAGTTTCCAGCTCACAGGCTTACTCAGCAGAATTTCTCCAGCGAAAAGGTGATGTGGAGCAACAGACACTCAACTTTGAGACCGCTATCTATGAAGCTTATAACGAACCGCTGACCATCAATGAGCTAGAAAATGCTTTAAACAAATGCAAAGATTCTGCTCCAGGGGTAGATGGAATCCCATATGATATGATCAAAAACTTAAATGCAGCTGGGAAGGAAAGTCTGCTCAGACTATACAATAGCATATGGGAGACTGGCCAATACCCTGATGGTTGGCGTGAAGCAATCATTGTGCCGATCCCTAAAGAAAGAAAAGACCCAAGTGATCCCTCCAGTTACAGACCCATTTCGTTGACTACCTGCTTGAGTAAGGTCCTCGAATCTATGATCAATTATAGATTAGTTTATGTTCTAGAAACCAGAGGGCTTTAAAGCCAGTATCAGGCGGGATTTCGCAGATATCGTTCTACGTTGGATCAGGCGAGCCGCCTTGAGATCTACGTGCAAAATGCATTCATGCGAAGGGAGCACGTGCTGGCCGTGTTCTTTGATCTCGAGAAGGCTTATGATACAACGTGGAGATATGCGATTCTGCGGAAGTGTCACGAGTGGGGATTGAGAGGGAAACTGCCAAGGTTCCTCCGCGGCTTTTTAGAGTCGCGAAGGTTCCGAGTGCGACTTGGGTCGGTCCTTTCGGACCCATATATCTTGCAAAATGGTATTCCACAGGGATCGGTGTTAAGCGTAACTTTATTCACGATAGCGGTAAATAGTCTAGCAGAAGTTGTAGGCAATCCTCTTCAAGTATCTTTATATGTAGACGATCTCGCAATTTATTTATCAGGAACCGATCTAGGCGAGGTCGGAGAAACCCTACAACAAGCAATAGACAGAGTGGCTGGCGAGGCTTCTAGGAGCGGATTTAGATTCTCTGAAACCAAGACGGTGTGCCTACATTTTTGTCGTTTAAGACAGGAGCATAGTCCTCCCACATTGTTTCTAAGTGGCACACCTATTCAGTATAAAGAATGTATCCGTTTCCTTGGCCTCGTATTCGATACTAAATTAACCTGGCAGGATCATATAGATTATACCTACACAAAAGCAAGGAAAACCCTCGACGTCTTGAAATTTCTAGGAAGCTATAGATGGGGAACGGAACGGGAAATCTTAAAACGTATATTTATTACACTTACCCGTTCCAAACTTGAATATGGAGCCCCAGTTTATAGTTCTGCGCGCAAGTCACGCCTGAAACTACTAGACAAGGTTTACAATGAAGGTATTAGACTGTTCACAGGCGCCTTCCGAACTAGTCCTCTACAGAGCCTCTATGTAGAGTCGGGGATGCTGCCTCCTCAACTTAGGAGAGAACGGCTCACCCTGACATACATCGCTGGAATATGGGGAAAGAGTTTCCATAACTTATTTCCCGTCATATTCGAGAGCCCACATAATGAAGAGTTCTATCAACAGCGCTCGCGGACGCGACCACTTGGAGTCAGAGCCAAGGAATTATTGGCAGCGGAGGGAATTGAACTTGGTCCGGTGGTAGGTTGGGGCTTTGCGCCTTCTCCTCCCTGGTCATTACCCTCTGCAAGCGTCCGCATGGACCTGGCATTCCATAAAAAAGAGGAAACCCCTCCTGTCGTCTATAGACAAAAATTACTAGAAATTCTAAATATTTATTATGACTTCCGACCTATCTTTACAGATGGGTCGAAGATAGGCGACGGTGTGGGTAGCGCTGTGTACACGGAAGGAGTTACCCTTAGTTGGACACTTCCGCATTATGCAACCGTACACGGCGGAAATGTTTGCTATATGCCAGGCCATAGAATTAATCAAGAATAACAACTACAAAAAAGCGGTAATATTGACGGCTCATCAAGTGCATTAATGGCTCTCCGGGACCGATTCTCGACAGACCCAATGGTCTTAGATATTTACAGCTTACTGCTGCAGTTAAGCACACGTGGTCAAGGGGTAACGTTCGCCTGGGTGCCGGGCCACATTGGCGTGTCCGGTAATGAAAGGGCGGACGAGGCAGCCAAGCGAGCTGCCTCTACACAAACAGAAGAAATCAGACCCGTTCGCCCCACTGACCTACAAATATATATGAAACACATTATTAACAGGAAATGGCAAAGTCAGTGGGACAGGATAAGCGAAAAGCTTAAAGATATTAAACCACGTGTGCGAAGTATTATAGTCGAGAATTTCCCGCGGCATGACTGTGATTTTAACGAGGCTGAGGATTGGACATACACGTGTGACCCATGGGCACCTCCTTATTGGCGGAAGAAGGCCGAGGTGCTCTCGATGCCGAGAAAGGCTATCGGTGGCGCACGTGTTGGAAGGGTGTCAGGCTCTGCGCACTCAGAGAGAAAGGGCAGGCCTGCCACATGACAAGCGCGCTATTCTACAAGAAAGTTCTCCTTATATAAAGAGGCTATTTGATTTTTTAAAAGATGTTAATTTGTATAGAAATATCTAAATCAGTAGCTAGGTTAGGTTAATTAAACTTGGGTGAAGGAATATCGAGTACTTCACCCAATTAGGTTAGTTCTTTTTATGTTAGGGGAATGGAATATCGAGTACTTTCCCCTCGTATGAATGTATATATTAGTGTGAATGTATTTATTAGTGCGATTGTATTTATTAGCGAGAATGTATTTACTGGCGTGAATGTATTTATTAGCGAGAATGTATTTACTGGAGTGAATGTATTTATTAGCGAGAATGTATTTATTAGCGTGAATGTATTTATTAGCGAGAATGTATTGATTGGCGAGAATGCTTTTATGTGTGAATGTATTTATTGGCGAGACTGTTAGGGCAAATGTTTGGCTTAGGCTTTTTATTTCGGGGTTGAAAGAAATTTTATAAAAGTATTTCAACCCTACTAGGTTTAGATTAACATTAGGATTAGTTCACTTAAGGGTGTGCAGGAATATTTGTTAAAAGTACTGCACACCCAAAATAGAATAGTTTACAGTGAGCAAATAGCCTCTTTAGGATAGGTTATGTAGATATTTCAGGATAGTTTCTTGCTTATATTACATAAAAATTTATCTGCATGCAAAAGTTCCACATTTAAATGATGCAAATAGATCCAGAATTTTCATATTAAATTTTATATGTATAATTGTTAATGTATAATATTTATATTTAAATAAGATAGTTAAAAAAGATTTAATTAAAAAAGGGATGGCACAACAAGAGATGATCCACACTCCCCCTCGTCGACATGATCGATGAAATAAGAGGGGATGTGTGGTACCCTATTCAATAACCTTGGGCTCCTCATGCCTTGCTAGACAAGGCACTGATCTGGACGCCACAAAGGTTGAATATGTGCCATCCAAGCTCGTGCGGACCGAGTGGAGAACGAATCAAACTGAGGGGCGCTAATAACCTTGGAAGTTGATGCGCCAAAAAAAAAAAAAAATTATGTACATCAAATGTACATAATACAATAAAGCTTCAAGTTGCATAACTTTCATGCTCTCGATAATGTTAAGCAGTACACTTTACTTAATTATAAAACTGAAGAACAATCAAGGAAAAAAAAATTAAAAAGCCCTGACAGAATGTGAGAAATAATAATATGCTATATTAAAGCCAATATTATTTATATGATTTATATCGCTAAGAACGCACATATTGAAAAACTTATTCGTTAACAAATAAACAAAATTAGATATACTAGCGAAATTTAAAACTGCATGAATATGATCAACTGGCGTCCACCTGGGATAACCACCCACTCAACGCAAGCATTTGTTTTGCACAATTTGTAACTTGTTATAGTTGGTAATACAAGTATTACTGGGGTCGCATAAGTCAGAATTGATGTAATGTATAGCAAATAGATATGTTTCTTATTTTCTAAATTTAATCTGGGAATTTTTATTGATAACCGGAAAGATGTTGCATAGTGCACCAAGAGCTTTGTCGCATTGTCTGAAAACATGATAAGTAAAGGTTAATTTAGAATCTAAATGAACTCCCAGATACTTTACAGAGCTAGACCATAGCCGGAAAGATGTTGCATAGTGCACCAAGAGCTTTGTCGCATTGTCTGAAAACATGATAACTAAAGGTTAATTTAGAATCTAAATGAACTCCCAGATGCTTTACAGAGCTAGACCATGGCACAGAATAGCCTCAGAATTGTATCTTCCTAGTATCAGCAGGCCTTCGTTTAGTGAACAATATTAGTGTTTTATTATTGTTTATTCTAATTTTCTATTTATTACAGAATTTACGACATTTAATAAGTGCTAATTCCAGGTGTCTAATTATAGTATCCACTTTTTACGAGGAGAGGTAAAATGCTGTATCGTCAGCAACGTTAGCTTAGTTTTTAGTTTCATCAAATCATTTATGTATATATTGAAAAGCATGGGCCCCAACAGATCTTTGAGGGACTCCAGCTACAATACTTCTAACATCAGAATAAATGTTATTGTGTGACACCACAAACTTCCTATTTGACAGGAAGCTACCAACTAAATACACAAAGTACGATGGAATTTTTATACTTATTAACTTATAAATGAGACCTTTGTGCCAGACACAATCAAAGGCCTTCTCTATGTCAGTGAATACCATAACGGTATGATTATTTATATTAAAATTGTGGGTTACAGTGTCAGCTGTGGTTACTAATTGAGAAACAGTAGAATGTTTGGAACGGAACCCAAACTGCTGGGAGCAAAGCTCCCGAAAGCAATTTTTATTATTTAGAACTTTCGACAAGCGCCTTAAAATAATTCGCTCTGCTACTTTGCTAAGCCTGGGTAAGATGGAAATCGGACTATAGGGCAGGATTTTTGGAGGCTCTCGGAATAGGCAGAATGACGTCTGTTTTCCACATTTTTGGAAAATACGTGTCAATTAAAGTGTAATTAATTAAGTGCATGATGGCTTTTTTCGAGAATCTCTTTAGAATTGTAACAGGCAGGTTGTCAATACCTGACGATTTTTTATTTTTCATTTTCGCAGTAACGCAATTTGCTTCTCTCGGACTGGTAAGTTTACAGTCCGTGTATTTAAAAATGCGAGGATTATAAAAAAATTCAATTCTTTTAAGCACGATATTATTATGACTACTGGCCCCTAAGTTGACGTTCAGTTTATGCACACTTTCGAAGTAACTCATTAAGTTGTTTACCTTATCCTGTGTACCAAAAACAAATGCATTATTGGTGCTAATAGATTGAAGACTTTAACCCGCACACTATCACAGCTAGAGACTGATCTGATTTATTAAATATACATGTAAAAATTATAAAACATTCTTTATATTGTACATGAGCAACCTGACTGGTTGCAAGTCCACAACAACTCTTGGTCTGGCCAGTGTCACACCTCTGTTAGACATCTCTTTCAGCTTTGATAGATTTCAACTTCAGCTTGAAGTCGCTATTTATATGATTTTATATTTTTGTTGAAATACAGCCCTGAAGATAACCGCAACTTTGGAGATCGTCGGCCAAGAAGTATTTGTATTTACTGACCAACAGACCCAATACGTAAGTTATATAACTTTTCTGGAATTATGTGGTCAAAAATCTGTCAAGAAAATCACTAATAAATGTTGACAACAGGTAATGCTTTAATTATCGGAAGGCACAGTTTATATATTTATTTTTTTGGCCGTCAACACTGAGGTCATTGATGCCTGGAGTCTTCTCAGTGAACTGCCGGTCTCCGCAGTATATTCCTTCCTTTGTAAACAACACTGCCCATTCTGAGTTGAAAATCTAAGAGCAGCATTGTCGGCAATTGAAGCTAGAAACTCCGCGTGCAAGTCCCGCACACTATTCGAATTATGTCGCCGCAGGATACTGTTGTTTCAACTAAATTCATGCATAACAAGTTCCCATCGTGTTGTTACTATGTGTTATGTGGAAAGGACTGATCATGTTCAGATGAACTCAACATAGATCTAAACATTAGGATGGCGAGACCTAAGTTACATTTAATTCTTCCTAGCGTCCGGGTGCAAGCAGGTAATTGTGAACTAGACCTATCAAGTCCACTTAAATCATTTTATGCTCTGATGCGTAGTGCTCAACATTTTTTTAAAATTGTTTTATTGAATATTTACAACTACATAAATAAATAAGCAACAAGTAAATAAGCTAAGAGGAGATATAAAAATGACGTGACGGTCATGAATGGTAGTTATCCAGTGTCAACTACCATTAGTTACCCAGAAAGTCGTGGGGCCAACGACGTCTCAAACGCCTGCAGGATTGCCTGAAGGAACATCGATAAGGTTGGTACGTTTTATGGTTCCGTAGACTTCTAGTCCGTACATCCAGATGGGTGCGAGTAGTGAAGTATAGAGTCGTGGTTTATTCTTAGAGTGAGTTTGGAGCGCTTGTCAAGAAGTCTAGTAAGTAGTCTGAAACGGTTGTTGAGGGAAGTCCGTTTAAGTCTAAATTTAAGGTGTGTGGGTTCCACGTTAGTCCCTTGTCTAGTACATACCAAGATAACAAACGTGGTCTGCGGGTGGAATAGGAGTGCTGAACAGGTAAACGGGAGGAAGAACGTTTTTGTTTAAGGTGAACACAATATAATGGGATTTGTTAGGGTTGATTTCTATTCTGAATTTTGTTAACCAGGACTCGAGTGATCGGAGATGTGCTTGAAAGAACGTTGAGCGATAAGAGGATCATTATGAGAGGAAAGGATTGAAGTGCCATCGCATAGTATAAATTGTTGTGTCAGGATGCTCGGAGATAGTATATATCATACAAAGGATAGTGGCCAGGCTGCTGCCTTGGCGCGCATCGCTAGGATGGGATAAGTTAGGGAAGTGGAAGATCCTTAGGTGACTTGATAGGAACGGTTGGATAGGTAGGATTTTAGAATAAGATAATAGATACTTCTTAGGATATCCTGGAGTTTCTGTGCCAGATGCAATCAAATGCTTTGGAAATGTCCAAAAAAGGCGCCAGTACAATATTGTTTCAACTCAAGGGAATTGGCAATAGCATCTACAAGCGATGCGCCTGGTGGATAGTGGAATGACCATTCCGCAACCCAAACTAGTGATATGGGATAACTTGAAGAAGCTCTAGGGTTGATAGCAGACGTTGGCGGAGTTTTTTTTATATTTTGCCTAAGATGGGAAGAAGGCTGATGGGACGGTTAGGGGCAGGAAGGTGAGTTGGCTTATTAGGTTTGCAGATCATACGTATTATGGAAAATTTCCATGGGGTCGGGAAGTAAGTTGTTCGCAGGACTGCATTGTAGATGGTTGTCAGGAACGCTATATAGCCTTACGCGGGAGTTGTTGAATGATGCGGGAAGTTATATTGTCATAGCCCGGGAAGGTTGGTGATAATTTTAGTAACTGCAAAGGAAGTAATAGGATTAGGAGGAAGAGAGAAGGGAAGAGGAGTGCCCAGAGCTTTAATAATGACACCAGTATGGTTTATGTCGTGTATGTCAGAATGAGGGACAAAAATGGAGGTGCGATAGATAGGTAGCAAAAAGTTCAGCTCTATCCGAGTCAGACTTTGCTCAAGAGCCATCGTCGTGACGCAAAGGGAGGAAGTAGTTTGGTATTTGAGGAGACGTTTTATAGCGTCCCATAGAGAATTGTCGTCTGTAATAAGAGTCGAAGTGTAATTGGCATTTTGTTTATTGTAATATTTATGTAGTTCGTTTTTTAGTTGTCTAGTCTGTACGTGTGATGATAAGTTTGTGAGATGGATACCTGCTGCGCTGCCAGAATGGTCTTACCCGTCTTTTTTGGACAATAAGTTGCTCAATATTAAACAAAATCTTGTTTTTAATTTCTGTTAAATAAAAAAAAGACTCAGTTATTACCAACAAAAATACCTATTTGATTTTGCGCTCCTAGTATTTGGACGTTAACATGAATACTTACTAGCTTTCTGTAGGAAAGGAGTGGCAGCGCGGTAATGTTTAACAGTCAGCATGACGATATCGCCGGCGTTTCTCAGGATGTTCACTGCTTCGTCGTGCTGGCAATGGGTGATCAGTTCTCCATTTACTGAAATAAAATAACAATAATCAAATGTTTTGTTAAAAATTACTAAAACAGCTGAGTATGAAAAGCGGTGGTTACTAAAAACAACTGATCTAGTTCGACTAAATTGACAAAAATATTATTTAGAAGTTATGGTGACTGAGTCCGCAGATTAGAAAGCGTAAGAGATTTTTTCGGATATTCATTTTGTGGTCATTGACCCGTATCGGGTGTTGACATCTTCAGCATGTCTTGATAAATGTGATAGCGGAGAATTGCACCGTAAAAAATAATTATATGTTTTGGTGCAAAGAGTTTGTTTGCCCTATTGGGATAATGTGCCTTAGGACACTTTGCACAGATAATAAATTTGTTCTTTTCTCTTTCAAAGGCTTTGTGTTTTGGACCTTTAGACATGAGAATATAATGAATAGATATATAATATTTTAAACTGTATTTTAGACTAAATTTAGGTAGTTCCTACTAGACAATGACTTGTAAATCATTTCATTTTTTGGTTGACTAAACTGCAAATCAAAATACAGGCTGAAGCTGACATCTTTCTGTAGAAAGTTGTCCCTGGTTAAAATAAATTGATTAATATTGAGGAGTTTGCCACAATTACTTCCACCCCTTGACAATTCCTTTTACTTGAGATTTATTATTTAGAATTTTTTTTTTTATTTTAGGCGCGTCAACAACTGTAATCATTGGCTCCCGAAGCCTTCTCAGTGAACTGCTGACGTTCGGTTTTCATACAACTCTCATCACTGGGCTGTGAGCGGTAAGGTTCCTTGGACGAGAAAATGTAAGAGCAGCTTCGCCAGGACTCGAAATCGGTATCTCCGCGCTACCTTGAGTGCTAATCCAATTCCTTCTATTTGTTTGGTTAACTTGAACAGTATCAAAACAGTTTTTGATTTTGATTTACTATAATACCTGTAATAAATAAAAGTTTTAAACCATATTTGTTTCTATTCTTTTTCACGTAAACTGCAATGTGGTTTTGTTGATCAAAAACTGTTAATATTGTATGAATATCCTCTCAGCAACCACAGCATTTTTATATAAATATATACTTGAGAGTTTTAAAATTAATTAAGTTGCAATTCAAAAAGGATGAATTAATAATTAATGTAATAAAGAAAGAATTAAAAATTATATTCATATTCTTTATATACTTTATAGGGAATAAACACTCAATTTTAAACTATTAAAGTGAAATTAATAGTTTCCCTGGCGCCAAAAATAAAATTTAAGAACAAGTAAAACACAAACTGATGACAAAATTAGATCCTTACATCGCTGTTCGTCAGAACCAAAGTTAGGAGCGTATTCTTCGACAACTCAACATATAACTGTCTTTGGCTGAATAAGGGTCTATCCACACCACATACAGGCCAAAATAATCTACCCCTAAGACTTATTAATGTCATTTCTGAAGCTTTATCGAGGAAAATTTGTTGTAACTCTACCGGGAAATAGATGATTCTGTCAATTTCACTTTACCTTTATACAACAACTCTTTTTACAAAATTCACATTTCAATGTTGACACTTTTCAGCGTGTCAGAGATGAGAATAAAATATGGGTAAAGAAATATGTTGATTAAAATAATGAATTATTGATATTTGTGTTAAATAATTATTTGATATGAACTGTGGGGACTTACCCTTATTCTCTCGAAAATTCTATGTCAAATGGTGCAAACCGCAAGAAAATCCATCCAGCAAATTTGCAATATTAACGCATTCCTCAAAATCGTGACACAAAATTGCTTACTATTTTTATATAGGTAGGATATAGAACAGATAAAACAGGATTTCTTATGCGATTTCACATAGAATTTCTTATTTAGTAAATATTTTCTTTAAATAGAGTCAGGTCAATTAAAAATTTTAGTATTAGCATAAGTGAGTCTTCACAAGGAAGGGAAAGAGTGTTTAAATGAGTTCGTTCCCCACCAGAATTCGGCGAAAAAATGTTATTTATTTACATTGATAATTATTTTAGGCCATTGCCTGCACAGTGAGGTTTGATTATAAATACACTAAACATAGGTTAATTACAAGTACATCACAATAGAAAAGTAAGTAAATAGACAAGAAAAGCAAACTAAATAATTAACTAAAAAGAAAAAATACTGAGCAGGAACGAAAAGAAATAATAAAATATAAAACAATGACGTAAAGAAAAGCTAACATTATATCATTTTTAACTTGGTTAATAAAATTAAATGAAAATCCCGATTCCTTTAACAAAACAACTGTCTTTTTATTTATTTCAGCAAAGTTAGTTTCATATAATTTTATTTTCTCTTACTCCTAGCAAGAAAAAGTATTGTGATCGTGCCAAATTTTTGATATCGAGTTTTCACCGGAAATACACGTTTCGAGGTCCTCTGAGTCCAAAAAAACGGTTTTCAGAAAATGGACTGTGTGTGTGTGTGTGTGTGTGTGTGTGTGTGTGTGTGTGTAAACGGCATAGCTCAAAAACGAAAAATCGCAGAATGTTCAAACTTGATATTCTATTTAGGTATCACCATGGGATCCGACAGCAAGTTATCTGACAAAATTCGTCAACCGGAAGAACCACTTTAGTGAGTTTTTTTTTTAGTTTTTTGTGTTTTTCTCGATAATGGCTCCAACGATTTTCTTTAAAGATGGGAAATTAACTACACTTACAAAGAGCTTTAAATAAAAAAGTTTTATTTGAAACATTTCTCCGGAAAAATTCATTTAAGGACACTTTTGGGGGTGCGGTGGGGTGAGGTTTTCCTCTAAAGTGCTATCTTACAATTCCACTGACATAGATCATACAATTCCACTATCTAAACAAAATTAATTACAAATAAATAACTTCCCAAACTTCCGAGTTTCAAGAAAATTAGTAAACCGGAAGTGCTGGAGTTTTTTCAGTTTTTGCCATTTTCTGCATTAAAAACACTGACGAATTTCGTTGTACTAACTATAAAATTTGTCAATTACAATTTTGTAAACTGCAGTAAGAGAAAGTTGGGTGAGTGTTTCACACCAGATTTTTTATTTCAGTTATATGTTTACAATAAAATAATTACAAAAATCTGACCTTGAATCCTTCTTTTTTTCTCTCTTTCTTGTTTTTTCTCTTGCTCTCCTTTCTCTTTTTTGTAGTTAATTATTCATCAATAATTATTCATTCACTCAATTTTAAACTATTAAAGTAAAATTGTAGAAATGATCTACTACATCTTTATCAAAGAAGCTCAATAATGAGATGAATTGGTGTGAATTTTGTACTGAAATATCAATGTATTTCTTAATGTAATGTAATTGATCAGTTTGAATAGAAATGCTCCAGGTTATGTTTTCGTTTACGTTACACAATGAACAGATATTTTCTAGGTCGAAGATATATCTTTAGCTAATCTCGTAGATCAGAACCCATTACTCGAACTTGTGAAATGTCTATTTTTGTAAATGAAGATTTCAAATATAAATAACTTGCGCCTAAGCTTAGCAAACTTATGTATATTGTTTTAATAAGGGTATCTATTCGAATTTAAGATTCTATCTTCATCTAAGTACAAAAGGTGATTTGACTTTTTTTTCTTGAAGTTAGCAAGCTTCCCGCCACCAGTCTCTCTTGGGCAGTCACTGGCCCCAGGTTGACCGCCCAGTTGATGGTAATGGAATGGTAGATACTGTGTCTTTAGCACAGTTCTAATAGCAGTATATAGCACATTTTCTAATAGAGCTAGGTAGGCCTGTTTGCTTAGACGTTCGTTATCCATCCTTAACAGTTTAAAAGAGAGAGAGAGAGAGAGAGAGAGAGAGAAAATAAAAAAATCAGATGTAACTTCCAACTTCCATTCGCCCAATATAATATGGTTGTTATTGGCCATTTTATGAAGGACTTGAAAAATGTTCGCTGTACTCTCTCCACCAAATCGGCATATATCAATTCCCTAACTTCACTACAGTACAATAGTGTGGAAGTTAATATTGCATTAAACATTTTTATTACTGCCTGCCAGGAGTTAGTTTTACTTTTGAAAAATAAGTTTGTTTACTTTAGATCAGGCAAAAATAATAAAGAAGAAAGTTTGGTTAGAGGTGTGAACCGCGAAGTTGAGGCATACAACCACATTGAAAACTATGTCATAGTTTGATAGGACTGCAGTGATAGTGATTAATGTGTTATGTTATACTATGATAGGTTGTGATAGGCACTACTGTTTTGTTGCTGTACTATGCACTATTTGTTTTTTGCTACGATAGGTACTACTATGTTAAATTACACTATGATAGGCACCAGTATGTAGTGTTATATTATGATTAAACATTGCTGAGTTCTGTTATACTGATAGGCACTACTGTCTTTTGTTGCAGTGATAGGCTACTTTTGAGAACATGCTGGAAAATAATAAATAAATAATATAAATCATTTAACAAAATCATGGGTTACCTTTAATGATAGCGTCTCCTACAAACAGCTGGCCTGTCTGGTCGGCCGCTTGATCTTTAAATATCCTGGACACCAAGATGGGTAGTTTGTGTTCAGCTCCTCCTTTTATACTGAGCCCAAGTCCACCAACTTTCTGCCTCTGAACGCCCACAATTCGTACCTGAACATTTTTCGTGTTAATATCTCTATTGAGGTATTTCTCTTCCAGGAATGTACTTAATAACATTAATAAAAGGATAGAGATGTTTATAAAGTAGTGTCTTTGAATCACAAAACTGTGTATATAAAATTTGTTGTGAAACACTCACCGTCTCAAGTCATTTTAGAGAAAATTATAAGAAACTGAAAAAAAAATTCAAAAAGTATTTGGTTGGTGAATTTTGACCGAAACCTTCGTATCAGATTGGGAGGTAGAATTGCAAGTTTAAGCTTCCTGCGTTTTTGTGATTTTAAGATATTTTGTTTACTTGCTTAAGCTCATTCGGTCTTTGTTAAAAAAAGGTTTACATAAAATTATAAATCACTAAAGACAAAATATTGATGCAGACATATTCCTGGTCCTTAGGCAGTCGGGTGAATCATCAAAGAAAAAGTAATAAACAATTAGTAAAGTAAAATTCGACAAAAAAAAAAGAAAGAAACTTTATAAATAGGTATAAAAATGGGACTTGCAAAGGAAAAAAATCTACAAAATATGAAACAAAAGAAACATAACATCATAAATTAAAGCAGAAATCAGACAGAAATGTACATTGATTATAAACTTAAAAAAGAAAAAAGAATACCCCTAATAAAGGCCTCAAAATATATAATTTCGGTGAAAAGCTAATTTCGAGGGTTCTTGACATGACTGCGTTTTACAGCAGTAATAGAATGTAGTAAGTGGAATTGGCTAGCTGGTGTGGTGGGTGAAGCTAAACGAGTTATTTATTTATTATTCCAAATAAAATAAAAACAATAATAATGAGCAGAGGATCCACAGACGGATCGTGGAATGGGACTCAGAAATAAGACGGAAAAGGAGGCAAGGCGAAGTTGTCATTATCAGGAGGATATGCCGGGATATGGTCTTTCAATTGACGGCGACAAGAATCCTCAGTGTGGGGAAAACCCTTGAGAAATAATTAACTAAGTTGTAATTCCAAACATATTAGTATATTGAATGAACATTTATTTTTAATTTTAATTCCAAGCCAAGCTAATATTATCATAGCAACCTCCCACTGTTAGTGTTCTGAGTCAGTAAAAATTTACAAACTCCTTGCATCAAGGGTCTCTTAATCACGTTGCCAGTAACTGTTTAATAATAATTGAAGGCAATATTTTAAGTGATTACCCTTGAATCAGTTGGCGATGGTCTTGAATTTTGGTTAGGAGGTGTGATCTCTTCTTTTTGAAGTTTCAGCAACTCCATGGACAGTTGAAGTCTCATTGGTGAAGGTCTGGTCTTGCCATCGCTCACTTTGACCATACCGCTGCGCACCTGTCAACCAACAACAGAAATAAGTGAACAACGGCTACAAAAAGAATAAAACAAACTATAAGGAGGGATTAATCGAGCGCTAAGCGGAATCTCTCTGTGTCCACAGCAATCTCTTTCGTTAGCCTCCACAGGAATGGAATATCAGGCGAGAGCGTCAGCCAGATGATAGAAGGCCGTTCGCTATCCAGCTACCACATTGTTATATGCACAACTGATATGATGGCGGCGTCTTAACTTAGATAGTGTATTTCATGAGCTATTAAGCGTTTTTCTGAAGTTAATAAGGATAGTGGTAATTTATTGAAAGTTTATAGACACGATATTAGTAAATCTATAAGTGAACTAACACTTTATTCAATGAAATGAAACAGGAGTTAACAAAAAAAAAAAACAGAAATAATTTGCGTAACGGCTGACCCTAGTTCTGATCAGAAACGCCATGATACTTATGCTGAAGTTGTAAGTAACTCCAACTCTGTTAATCATTCCCCAAAATCTGGATTTTGTTGCGTGCAGCAATTGTTTTATGCAACCGCAATGTAGATTTGTTTAATTAGTTAAGCTTCTAATGAGGACCATGTTTTAGTGGAAATGAATTATAATAACATACAATTTTATCGAGTTCTTATTTAGAAATAAGGGCTAATATTCAAAGTGATTTACTTACTATAGACGGAATTATGAATCATGTAGATAGGAAAAAAAGTGATTACTTGTATGGATAGTAATGCTCACTCGTCTACTTGGTTTGACAAGAGAACTGATGCCAGAGGTCGTTTATTAGAAGAATTTTTAGCAGAAAATTCTTTACATACATTAAATAATAATTTCGGCGTATCAACTTTTCTAACTATCAACGGGGAAAGTAGTACCGATCTCACCATTGTAGCTTTGCCTTCCATGAGCATCATCTCAGAATGGAAGTAGAAGATGAAGAAAGCTCTTCAGATCATCGAATTATAAGCTTCACTATTGATGTACACCAGCATAATTGTTTTTCTAAATCTAATAATTTTCGATTTAATTTATATGAAGATAAAAAGCAAACACTTGTATAAGAGTTATTAAAAAGATTGTCTTCTTCATTTTAAATTAATTTTCAATCCAGTCCTAGCGCAACTGAAATAGATCAATATTTATCAAATAAGGTTATTACTGACTAAGTTGGATTTTATGACTCAGTTCACAAAGGTTGTTATGAACACATATAATTATGTACTTGGTAAAAAGCAATCTAAGTTTTCAAATAAAACAAAAATCAGTCCCTTGGTGGTATAAACATTTGTCAGATTCTAGAAAATTATGTATAGGTTAAGGCGATTATATCAGAGAACTAGAAATGATATGCCTCTCAGAGCAATCCGGAAGCAAGAATATCTAGTATAGAAAGAAGTTTTCACAGCTCTCTTAAAAAAGTCTATAAATGACTTGGTCAAAATTCTCTAATGATACAAATAGAGACAATCCTTGGAATATACTTTATAGGTGCGCATCATCAAAATTGAAACCCTGCGCTGCACTATCAACTATAAAAAAAAATCGGATGGAACTTATGCAATAGGCATTGAAGACGCTCTTAGGGTACTGATTGAAAACTTCTTTGACAAGGATGACGCCACTTCGGACGATAATCACATAAAATGGTGAGGTCATTAGTAAATCAACCAATGCATACAGAAAATGATGTTCCTTTCACAAGAAACGAAATTGGTAGTGCCTTGGATTCTTTTAATGCTAAGTGTCCACTAGTGACAAAGTCTCGAGATCGGTCTCAGGTTGTTGTCCATTTGATCTTACTTTCCCTCTTGAAAGTCTCAGTTTTCTGAGACTCGACAGGCTTTGCAGTGACCAGGAACATTTTGTGTCCACTTGAGAGTCAACTCGCAGTCAGTTGTATAATTTGATCGCAGTTTGTTTATTTTCATTTTTTCTTTCGTAATGAATTCGCGTCAGGCCTTTTTTTTTATAATTGTTTTAGGCAGTCGCCTGTACAATAGAGTTTGGTTACAAAATTATGTTCAGACTAGTTTGTTTATTTATATTTGAATTTAAATCTGTGAGAGTAAAATTGAACAGTTTTGTTTTTCTTTGTTTGTATTTTATTTACAAAATTAAACATCAAACTTCATAATGGTGCGTTTTCTATTTTTTAGCATACACCTGTATTTGGCAAAATTTGGAATTAATTGAGCATCATCGCTTGAAATTACTTGTTGTATCTCTCAGATACTCTGTGCCTTTTCATGTCCCATTTATATGCGCGCCTATTGGAAGGTTAGATAAGAATTAATCAAAATACAAATGAAAATGATATAAAAACATAGAATTCCGAAATAAAAATGAAAAATACACACAAGAATGGAATCAAGTCTCCGAGAGCTAGAAAAATCTTCCAACACTGACGGAAGACTGGAGACTGAGTCACGAGAGCAGGAATGAATATGTCCAGTTGTGACAGTTACGCTCTCGGAGACCTGCGCGGGCTTGTCTTCGTCACTGCTCTCAGGCCCTTAGCCATTTGTGAGTCTAGTCTCGAGACTATTTTGTCTCTAGTGGACACTTAGCATAACCTTCAGAAATGTCCTGGTGAGGATGGTCTCACTAGAGACTTCTCGTCTTAATTTATCAGGAACTTCCTGATTCTTTCATATCTATATTCAATTAGTGCCTCAAACGAGGAAAAATTTCCAAAAATTTGGAAAAGAGCTAAAGTTATTCCAATAATAAAACCAGGGAAAGAACAAGAGTCGGTCCTTCAAAATCTGTTAAATTTTCCTTGTTTACCGAAGTTATAGCACTATCTGCAGGAGACCAACCTTTACTGAATCAGCAGAAGTTGGCAGCATATATATATATACCCCTACTTGACAATGGCTAGGCAGTTGCTTACTCACTTCGCTACTTAGAGGTTCACATAGTTGCATACAGTGTTAGCCAGTATTCAAACAGTACTTAAGTATTTAATGTATGTGTTATAAAATAAAAGTTTTTAAAAAGGTTTTCACGGTTCTTCATACCATAACTGGCGCCCGAACAGGGACCGCGAAGGCTAAAGTCTAATAGTGCGACCAATTGTCTCACGGTATACAAGAAGGACTTGAAGCTCACACATCAGTGTCTAATTCGCGGCATCTTTACCCACAAGAAGACCAAGAACAACCCTCGGACTTTAGAAGAAAGTCAAACTGGCGAGCCAACAGCAACACTCGAGAAGTGTAAGTAACTCATCTATCCTTAAACCATCCAAATTAGTTCTCCCCAAAGAAACCATCCACGAAATGGCACAAATTAATTATAAAATCTCTAAAGAAGATTATGACCATATACCTTATTTTGACGGAAACCCTTCTGAATTAGCATTTTTTTGTGAGATTGTTGAAAGTGCATACTCTACCGTCTGTGCGGAAAACATAGTTGAAAGGGATTATAATCACAATATTCTCTTTATAAAAGTAAAAAGCAAATTATTAGGGCCCGCAAGAAATATACTCCTCTCTAATAATGTAGAACATTTATTAATTTTATTAAAATTTTTAAAAGAGAGCTTTGCCGACTCAAGATCCTACGAAATTCTTAAAGATGAAATTCTACAGACTAAAATGTACTCTAGAGAGTCCCCCATTGATTTTGTTAACAGAATACAAGAACTACGCAATCTAGTTTACATTAGGCTAAAATTAGATGGACTTTCAGCTGATGCATTGAAACAAATCATAACTCGCGTAGATAAAGAGTAATTTTTCACATATATAAATGCCTGCCCCCTACATTAAGCAATCACATAATGATATTCAGCCCTAATACACTAGATGAGGTAAGAAATATAATTTACAACAAATGTTCGTTTATCGTAGGTAATTTAAACTCTTCACAAGGACCTAAAAAGCCCAATCAACCCTTCAGAAAACAAAACCAATTCAACCAATCCCAACATCTTTATAAACCGAATCCACAATACACTGTTCCAAACGTCCCCATGAATCATGCTCCTAGCTACAACTACCGACAAAACTTTGAATTTAATCCTAGGCCTACAGAACAAATACCCCAAACTTCATTTTACAAACAACGGCAACAACCACAACTGCAACAACAACAACGACCAAATTTTAGACAACCAATAAATCCAAATAATCCTAATCATCCCTTTAATCGACCTAGAATACGTCCTGGCTTTTTCTCACAAAACACTGTGTCTTTGCGAACAGCAGGCAGACCCAGATTTAAAGACTATATTTCTCCTCATAAACTAACTCATTGCCAAAATTACGACAAACCTGAAAATTATTATGAACAAAATAACATGTACGAAAATAGACTTTCCCGTTTAGAGAATACTATAGATAAAATCACAGAAAAATTAGATCATTTTTTAGACGTTGGCCACGCGAGCCAAGGGAGTCCCCCGAATTCAACTTGAATTTAGTGAACAAATCTCTCCCTCACTTCGAAGACAAATTTGGCTTGAAATGGCTTATTGACAGTGGATCATCTGAAAATTATATAAACCCCAAAGTTGTCCCAATTGACGCAGTACTATCCAATGTTTCGTTTATAATAGCAAAAAGAATGGAGAGAAATCCTGCGCTTTCAATATTTATGACACATTCAATGTAAACTTAGAAACTAAATTTCATTTATTTCCCTTCTCCGACAAGTATGACTCCTCTTAGGCCACAAAACCATGCAAGCACTCAGCATGAGCATAGACCTAAATAACAATATCCTTTCCTACCCCCAAGGTACAATTCCCCTAAAATTTACACTTAATACTCCTGAAAATAATTCAAGTGAAATAAAATTTTATAGAACTACCTGTAAAGAATAAAGAACTAAAGTATGGCCTAATTAATGAAAATATAGTAATAAATGATAAAGTCATAATAAGAGAAGGCCTTTATAATATTAGTAATAATAAAATCTTTTGCGAAGTTGAATCCAAGGAAGTAATGGCCATTTGCCCCGAACCCATGGATATCGACGAACCTCAAGAAATTTGTGCAAATATACCCGACATAGTAATGACTAATTGTCCCGAAATGTCTGGTGATTCTCTTTTAAGAGAGATAAAAAATGAAATCCCTCAGTTAATTCGGACTGAGCAAATGAATTTAGAAGAAAAAAATAAAATAATAAAATAATTAAAAAACTACCCCCAAATAATTAAACGAGAACACGACCGTCTAAGCTATACCGATCTCTTAAAACACAAAATACTAACTACAGACGAAAAACCAGTATACACACGAAATTACAGATATCTGAAATTTATCGAAAAGACGTACAAACGGAAATTGACAAATTACTCGAAAACAAAATAATTCAACACTCGAATTCCCCGTTTAATAGCCCGATTTGGGTTGTCCCAAAAAAAGCAGACGCATTGGGTAAAAAGAAAATACGCATGGTGATAGACTACCGCAAACTTAACAACAAGACAATCGAAGACAAATTCCCTCCCCCTAATATTGAGGACTTATTTGACAAAATAGGACGTGCGACATACTTTTCCGCAATCGACTTGGCTTCAGGGTTCCACCAAATTGAAATGGACCCTGAATCAATCCCAAAGACAGCATTCTCCACAGAAAACGGACATTACGAATTCCTACGCATGCCCTTCGGTCTCAAGAATGCCCCTCCAACTTTTCAAAGGGCAATGAATTCCATTTTCTCCAGAATCCCCAATGTACTAGTATACATGGACGACCTTATCATATTCTCAGATAGCTTGGACGAACATGTAAAACACCTTAAGACTGTTTTTGACAAACTCAATCAACATAATTTAAAAATCAACTCGATAAGACAGAATTTTTCAAAAGAGAACTTCTCTTTTTGGGACACATCATCTCCGACAAAGGTATACAACCTAACCCGGCAAAACTAGAAGCTATCGCCAAATTCCCACTTCCCAAAACACAAAAACAAATTAAACAATTTCTTGGACTTACAGGCTATTACAGAAAAATGATCAAGAATTATGCCAAGATAGCAAGACCTCTAACACTCTCACTAAGGAAAGACAGAGACATAATAGTTGATGACAACTATAGACAAGCATTTGAAACTCTAAAATCCCTTCTACAGAATAATCCCATTCTACAATTGCCCAATTTTGAGGAACCCTTTATCCTCACCACGGATGCCTCCAACTACGCAGTAGGAGCCGTCCTATCTCAGAACTTCATCAGAAAAGACCTCCCTATTTCCTTTGCTTCCCGTACTCTAAACAAACAAGAAGAGAACTACTCCACGATAGAGAAAGAACTGTTAGCGATCGTGTGGGCTTGCAGACATTTTAGACCTTATATCTACGGACGGAAATTTACTATACAGACTGACCATAGACCATTACAGTGGCTACATAATTTGAAGGAACCAAATTCTAAACTGATCAGATGGAAACTACAACTAGCCGACTTTGACTTTGACGTCAAATATGTACAGGGAAAGAGTAACGTAGTAGCAGACGCCCTATCACGAAATCCACCAGAAGAACAAAATTTAAATGCCTTAGAAACCTCTTCCCCAAATCCAGACGAAGTTCTAGACGAATTCCTCTCCGCTCCTTCACCTGAAAATAGCGGCGAAGTCATATAAGACTTAGCAAGAGCCTTAAACATTACCGCCGAAGACGACAGTGAAAGTTTACATACCCAGCATTCTCAAGAATCCTCTAAGCCAAATCAAAATAGTAGACGACAAAGCCCGCTGTATTAACATAGAAAAATTCCAAATTGTTCTGACCCGCGGTAATCCTGAGACGAAAACTCTAATCGACAAACCCTTTAACAAAACTAGATACAACTGGTATACTAGGTACCCATACTCTAAAGACATAGAAGAATACTGCCTCGAATACTTACAACCGAACCACACATATGGTGTCCTGTGTTCACCCCCAATCGAAAACTCAGTGGACGAACAAATCTATGACCAAATCTTTGTCCACCTGTCAGAAAGAAAAATTTCCCTCAGTTAAACTTAAACGTTACTATACTAAAAGACTTGACGTGACCGACACTTCAGAACAAGAAGAAATAATCCTAAACCGACATATAGGCAAAACCGCACATAGAGGCATTCACGAAGTTTACAATAACTTATCCCACAGATACTACTGGCCGAAAATGCTAGAACATATAACAAAAACCATTAACAATTGCTCTCTCTGCAAAGAAGTAAAATACGAACGTAGACCAATCCGACAAATCTACGAAATTACACCTACTCCCTCCAAACCTTTTGAGAGACTTCAAGGGGACATACTACACTATAACGGTAAACAAATCTTCACACATATAGAATGCTTCTCTAAAAAACTGTACAGATGTGTAATTAGAACCTCCTCTGCAAATGAAATCGTCACTTCTTTGGAAAACTATTTAAGTTTATTCCCTTGCCCTAAATCAATCCAATTTGATAACGGAACCGAGTTCAAAAACGGACTAGTCGAAATTTTTTTAAAATATAATAACATCGACACCCACTTCACTACCCCAAACCATTCGGACTCCAATGGACTAATAAACAGAGCCCATTCAACACTCATTGAGATTATGAATATAATAAAACGCGAAAAAGACTACCCTATCAATAAAATTTTAAGACTGGGATTGATAGCCTACAACAACGTCATTGTTTCTAATCTAAAATTGACACCAAACGAAATAACTTTTGGACTGCAAACTAACCCTTACTCACAAGACCTGATCCTAGAACAAAAGGTTAAGGAATATCACGATGACAGAGAACTGATAACACGCGCCCTTAAAGAAATCATTGAAAAAGAAAAGGAAACTCGGACTAACAGACTAAATCGAACCAGAGAAAACATAGAAATCCCTGAAGGTGAAGTTTATATTCGCGATAAACAATATGGCAAAGCTAAACCGAAATTCAAAAGAGGGAACTATTCCCAAAAAACTAAACTGGTAACTACGCAAAAGAAATCTTTTAAAGTTCACCCTAATTTATTAAAACGGCCAAGAAAATTCACAAATCAAACCGTCTCTGTTACAGACGCAAGCAATCATGCACGTGTTACAACTGCTGACAATGGTGAGCCCAGTCATCAGATCAGCACACAGATAACTGACCTGACTCATGGACCTGGAATTATTCCTATTACGCTTAATAAGACATATGTTATAGATGAATACTACACTTTTATTCATATTGCTGACGTAGCAATACTAGGCACAGAACTAGATAAGACTTTTAACATTATCAGCACTACCTACCAACTCAACAAAACTAACCAGATAAAATCACTCTTTAAATATTATTACTACCTCCGTAATAAATTAGATCATCTAACTATTAACCAATCCAGAACCAGACGTGGACTCATTAACGGCTTAGGCAAAGCCATATCCTGGCTAACCGGAACCATGGACAGTGACGACAAGGAACGATATGACAAAGTCATAAATACCATTGAACGTAACAGTTTTCCCCTTGAAAACAACTTAAAGAACCAAATGGCAATAAACAAAAGGGTGATTGAAGAATTCAATCACGACATCCAAATTATCCGAACAAACAATGAAAAAATGAAACACTTTTTCTCTAACCCAATAGTAAACCAAATCGAATTGAATCAACAATTTAATTCCATTTTCTTTAATCTGGTCCTTGTAGCGAACAAAATCGACGATATGGAAGACTCTATAGAGTTTTGTAGACTAAATACTATTCATTCTAGCATCTTACTTCTCAAGGATCTTGAATCTCTACAAAAATTTCATAATATAACGTTCGTAACATTTGACCTCGAAGCACTTTGGCAATTAAGCAAAGTACATTGCTCAATCAGAAACTGGAACATATACTATTTTATTAGCATCCCACTAAAAACCTCTCCCCTTGAGACATACTTCCTTCTATCCTATCCCGTGGAGAAAAACAACCACCTCATGACAATTCATGCCCATCCACCCTTAATCCTGAAAATTAAAGATGAGTTATTTACGGCCACCTGCGAGGAAATCAATGGTGCTATATACTGTAACAATAAAACCAGTGTTAGAAATGACTGTATTCTCCAAATTATTACAAATACCAATCTTTTAGCGTGTAAAACTGTATATACATCAAGTGCATCTTTTATTAAGTATATTCCTTTTGTAGATTATTATTTAACTTTTAGAACCAATAGAATTATAGTAAACAAGGGTAACAATAATGACACTGTATTCCTTACCAATACAAGTCATATAAAATTAACTGAAAATGAAACTCTATTAGATAATAAAGCTATTCACATATATAAAGATTCTAAAGGCATATTAACAAATACCCAAGTGTTTACACATACCAGCATAAACGTATCTTTTGAAGATTTACATAGAATAACTTAAAAATGGAACCTCTAGAACTTTTAGAAGAGATACCAAGTAATTCTGTGTATATCTACTATTATGTTGCAATTCTAATAGTTCTGTTGCTGTTGTCTCTCTTGTACTTCTGCTGTGTCCGTAGAAAGAAGGTAAATCCACAGCTGAGCACAACCAATGGAGTCCAACCACAACCTACGCCTCGACAGCCATCACCAGCCTCCACAGCCATCACCCGGACTTTCTTGCCAATAGTCGCAGGAGCTCCCAACTTGAGGAGGGAAGAGTTATAGACTACCTCCAGGAGACCAACCTTTACTGAATCAGCAGAAGTTGGCAACATATATATACCCCTACTTGACAATGGCTAGGAGTTGCTTACTCACTTCGCTACTTAGAGGTTCACATAGTTGCATACAGTGTTAGCCAGTATTCAAACAGTACTTAAGTATTTAATGTATGTGTTATAAAATAAAAGATTTTAAAAGGTTTTCACGGTTCTTCATACCATAACTCCGATGATGTGAAAGTATATCTTTCAATTAAATCCTTACTTCAGGACTCTTAAATCTAGTTGCAACTTTGGTGTGGCTAACAAATGTAAGGTAATGACTATTCATAAAAACTCAAATCCTTTAAATTCCTATTTAAACTATTTTTAAACTATTATATAAACTATTTTCCATTCATTTGAGTAGAGTTAAACAAGTTAAAGATCTTGGCATAATTTTCGACAGTGACTTAACTTTTGGCTTCGATTATAAGCAAAGCCAATAAGCCTCTCGGTTTTATGACTAGAACAACTAAACACTCAAAAATAGCTGTTCTTTAGTCAACTTATTTAAATTAATGGTCCGGTTTTTGCTCGAATATGGTTCTTAGTATGGTCTCCTTACCAATCAAATCTAGTCGACAAACTTGAAGCTGTTCAAAGAAGGTTTCTCCGTTTTATTTGGTATAGGAAAAGTGGTATTCATCAAGTGGCACCGTATGATATTAGTATGGAAAGTCTGGCTCTACAACTTCTTGACAATAGGAGATTCAACATTGATTGCATAATTGTTTTTAAACTCCTAAATAATGTATTTATTGCCCTGACTTACTCAGTAAACTTAACATTCATGTACCTTTGAGAACTCGTCAAAGATTAATGTTTTCAAAAACATACAACGCAACAAAGTATGCAAATTTTCATCCATTGTCACGAATAATGAACACAACAAATATCTTCTGACTGTGGTTTTTTGTTTTAAATATAAATAATTTTAAAAAGAAATTGCTATATTTAATCAGTTATATTGTATGTCATATTAATTATCTATTTTTTATTTTATTTTATTATTATTGTTTTCAGTTTTATATACATGTTTTATATTTGACAATGTATTAGTAATTGTATTGTTATATATGTTGTAACTGGGCTTTCACTCGTTAGAAATAAATAAATAAATCAATGTGTACTCTTGTGAAGACTGCAAAGATGTAATAATTAGTCAGATGCAAAACAGGAAGATGTGCAGGATATATTAAGCAATGTCTCACCTAAAAAATGGAGCAGAAGTAGCTAAGGTATCCGCTTCTAACTGAGGTTATATAACCAGCAATTACTACGTAGTAAAAATAAATGGAGGGTGTAAATAATTAATTGAAAAAAAGTTTTGATGAAAAAATGAAAGCTAAAAAACTGAATCTAAAATTAAGAATAAGTGTCCTATGAAATCTTTTACATGGACATTCCAAGGTAATTACCCGTTACAATGATTTGTCCTCAGGTTCATAAATACAAAAAATATGCAAGCAAAGTATACAGAATATTTTGGCAGAGCGTTTCTGAACCTGATCGTCTCCAAACCATTGTAACTACAGTTAACTAGGAATGTCCATTAAAATAGTGGCGACCGTTACAGGACGCAATTATACAGGTAAATATTTATATTATTTTTTTTTAAAAGAGAAATAAATATGGATTAATTGAAGAAGAACAGAAGTGTACTGCGCACTGTTTTCACGAAAACAACCAAAAAATTAAGTAAGTATTTTATTAGAGGGGGAACACCGAGATCTCAAAGAAATTTCTACATTATGAGCCACTTTAGTTCAAAAAGAGCTCATATTAGTAAATCTAATCAGGCTATTTAAGATTTGAAGACTAATTGAAAGCGATGCTACGGAAGAGGAAATAGAAGATAATGATGAGTAACTTTACAGATACTGAAATAAAAATAAAAATAGACATTAGAGAAAGGTTTCTACAACCGTTGTACATGCTTGGAATATGTCTCTGAAAGGTGGAGCTCCCTAAAAATTTAAACTTCATTTAATAGTATTTAAGAAGTTTGCTGGGGATATTAAGCAATGGTTGCCCTTTTGGATCCAGTTTGAGAAGATCATAATGATCAACAAATCTCGGATGAGGATAAATTCCAATATTTAGTCCAGGCTATGGTAACTGGTTCCGGAGCCCATGATTAGATTAGAAAGGGGAGGGAGGGCCTCATTCCACTGCGACCTACAATAAGAGATCTATTGTGGATCCCTGAAAGAGTCTATGGTATAGTAAATAATTTTCTCCCAACTGCTAATTACCGAAAGGGTATTGAATGTTTAAGAACCCGTTTTGGAAGGGAGAAAATGTTAGAGAAATTTACGTTCATGAGTTACTTAAAATTCTGTCCATAAAGTCAATAGAGTCTGGTCAGAGGGCAAGCCTGAGTAAGTTATATGACAGGTTAAAAGCCAACTGCGAGAGCTAGAAACTCTAGGGCTCCCGCAGATAAATTTGGGGCCATGTTGTATCCATTAGTATAATCCTGTCTGCCAGAAGAATTAATAAGGATATGGCAAAGGTCATCGCATTTCACAGAAGAGAGAAATGGTGAAGAGGAGGATCTCTTAGCCGCATTAATTGTATTTCTTAGAAAAGAAGTGGAATGCGAGGACCGAATATCGCTTGCTAGGGAGGTTTTTGGCATTAAACAAGCAGAGCTCAAGAGAAAGAGTAACGAACCACAGAATGTGGCCATGGCTGCAGGCCTCCTAAGCCACCATTCCGTGAAATGTTAGTTTGGGATGGAGAGCTTAAGAGTGAAGAATGGCGCAGAGGTCGTGATATGAAGATGGAAGAAAGGAAACGCTTACTTGTACAGAAAAAGGCATTTTCGCTAGTTTGAAGGTGGGGCATCAGAGGCGGAGATGTAAGACTGATGTGCACAGTCTTATTTGTGATGGAAAATTTTTCTATTACTGTGTCCCCAATTGCCTAGAGGTAATGCAAACAGTACTCCAGAGTTCAAAAGGTATAAAAATCATCAGTTACTAAAGAAAGCGCCTTAAATAATCTTAGTAATACACATACATTCTTGCAAACCCTGAGAGTGTTGGTAAGAAATGATAATGAAGAAAAAGAGATAAGGGCAATCCTAGATAGCGGATCCCAAAAGTCGTTGCCGAAACATGGAGAACAAGCCAATCAAGCATGAACGCCTCATCCATTCCCTATTTGGCGGGAGAAATGGAGAAGCAGAACCATCATTGCTTTGAGGTCAGGTCATTGTTCTTCGCCGTCGTTTTCTGAATCAGAATATGGAAAAAGTCGGGGCAGCAACTGGATTTGACAAGATATGCGAGAAATATTCTAATTACTTTACAGTCAAACCTACGTCGAGCAACTTCAAATTTCCTCCACCAATTTTATTAAAATTTATCAAAGAAATTGATAAGCAGGAGTTTTTGAAAAAGAAAAAATTACAGAAAAGTAAGTTAAATACAAAATTATTTAATGATCCAGCCAAATTACAGATCTTTGTTAATGAAACTATGTCCCCGCATAATTATTTATTATTTCAAGAAGATAAGCGTCTACAATAACGTAAGATAATTAAGTATGTTTGGTTCAATAACAACTATATAAAGGTTCGTGTGAATGAGAACTCATCTATCATGCACATTAGGAGTAAAGACGATTTGTTGAAACTGTCTTGTAAGCTTGAGGCAAATGAAGTTGAAACCGGTGCTGCTTCTCAAAATAAACCTGTAACAACGGAAACCATTGCGCAACAGGCAGTAAATAAATCTAGGCGTCATAAAAAGCGATCACCAAAACAGAAAACATCAGGTAGAAAATCAGCGGATTCTTTTTTAGATCGACAGCGAAAGAAATAGTATTAGATAATGACTTATTTCAGGTAAATGATTTAAAAATATGCTTTATATAATTTTGGTCCTAACGAAATCAAATTATTTTTGTCATTTATGTTGTATGTTTGTTAAAAACTTGGTGTTGCAATGAAGAGGTTAAATTACCGCTGTTTCTTCGTAATTATTTTACATTCAATTGCCCGGCTAGTAAACACTATAAAAAGGGTAGAGGCAGTGGGGGAATCATCGCATTAGTTCGTGAGGCCTATTTGATAATCTTAGAATTATAAATAAAAGTCAGTACTGGCTCTCTGTCCTTTTAAATTATAATAATGAATCGTATGTTATTTGCTCTAATTACTGGCGCCCTAGTCTGGGAGATGAATTTATTATTAATACTTTTAATGTGCACTTAAGTGACCAGATTGTCGAATTTGAATATTCAAATATAATCATAGGAGGCGATTTTAATGCCAGACCTGGCCTTTATAATAATTTAGATGGCGATATTTTTGCTGGCTCTCATTTTAGCCCATGTAGGGTTTCTCTAGACCGGATATCAGATCGAAGGGGTAAATATTTAGTTGAAGTGATGGAAGACAGTGGATTTATTGTGTGTAATGGCAGAAGTCCGTCCGATATGCCCGGCCAATTTACTTTTTTAAGCGAGAGGGGCTGCAGTTGTATTGATTTATTATGGATTAATTATAACACATTGTTAATTAGTAAGGACTTTAAAATTGTAAATATGGCTGGTAACTCGGATCATAATTTGTGTTTGTTTACTTTATTCTTTGATAACAATGTCAACTCCCAAGTTCGTTCTGAACTTTCTACTACCTCTTATTATTATATAGATAGAGTGAATTCTGAAAAATGGAATGCTTACATTGAGAGTATTGCTACCTCGAATAATATTTATGTGAATCACGACAGTGCTGATATTCTATTTACTAATTTGATCAGTACCCTTTACAACGCGCTCGTTAAGACTGGAATAATCAGGAAAATTTTTAAAATAAATTTTGGAAACTTGAATATTAGTAATAACAATAATCTTTGGTATTCCCCTGCTTGTAGAAAAACAAAGAGAAAACTAAACCGGCTTTATAAGATATATAAGAAAAACAATTCCGAAAAAGATTTATTAGTATATTTGTCTGCTAAAAAGAACCATTTCAGTCTTATTCGAAATACGAAATTATTATTTCAGAATAATTTGAAAAAATATTTTCCGGTATAAATAACCCTACAGAGTTCTGGAGGGCCTTAAGCAGGTATCGCGGGCGTAAGAGCCCCGATTGTAATATTTCTATGCCTGAATGGCGGTCGTTTTATAATAATATATTTCCTGAGAATGTTGATTACAGCTTTACTTTTTTTGGTACGTATCAACCTGCTTTGGATCAAGATATAGATCTACTTGAATTGCAGCGAAGTATCTATAAAAGCAGTAATGGTAAGGCCCCCGGTCTTGACCTCATACCCAATGAGGCTTTTAAACTATTACCTCCCTCCTGGGAACATTATCTGTTACAATTATTTAAAGTAATTTGGAATGAAGAAAAAATCCCTCAGTCCTGGTGTGCGGTCAAGCTAAAAATGTTTTATAAGAAGGGGGATCCTAAAGACCCGCTTAATTATATCAATAATATCTTAAAGCTATTTACGGAAATACTATATGAACGCATACTCAGTTGGTCTGAACAATTTTCCTTAATTCCCGAGGAATAGTGGTGCGGCTTCAGACTGGGTAGGGGTTGTATGGATGAGATTTTTAGTCTTTCTAGCGCGATAAATCTTAATTTCAGATTTAGTAAAAGACGTGTTTATACAATTTTTGTGGATTTCAAACGCGCATTCGACTCGGTGCCTCATAATTTACTATTTAATACATTATATAAATTAGGTATTAGTGCTAAAATGATACGAGTTATTAAAGCACTGTATGAATATGCATCTCTAACCTTAACGGACAGTCATGACTTTTAAATTCCATTAACATCATAAGGGAGTGTTGCAGGGGGAGAAATTAAGCCCACTTTTATTTAACTTGTACACTTCAAATATTGCCGAATATTTTAAGATTAGGGGCGCCAAAGGAATTAGCATTGACAGATCTAATGAACTGCTAATGCTATCATATGCGGAAAATTAATACCTCCAAAACTGTTGTTATGCCTTTCTATAAAGGTAAATTACCTACAAATATTCAAAAAATTTTTTTGTAACAATGAAAGAATCGAAATTGTTAATTCGTTTTCCTACCTGGGTGTTCCTTTCTCGACATCGGATAAATTCTTGCAGGCGGCCCACCATTTTAAAAATAATAGCTCCATTGCGGTTTCTTCTGTACTCTCTTTGTTGTCGAAGATAAAATCGGATTCTTGAGATGTAAAGAATTATTAGTTTAATTCTCTTGTCTCTAGCGTTCTCCTGTATTCATCGGAGTTATGGGGGCTCCGCTATGCGGAGATTGCAGAAAGAATACCTCTAAGATTCTACAAAAATTTGTTGAGGCTATCTAGAAACACGCCCGACTCTTTTGTGAGACTTGAAATTGGCATTATACATATAATATCGGAAGTTTTTAAACGCACTGCCACTTGGTCGTTGAAGATCCTGACTATGTCGCGCGAAAGAATACCTCGTATCTGCTACGAAGCGCTTTTGGCAAATATTGACAATGCGAGCATTCCATTCAACTGGGTCACAAATACGCGTAAATGTTTCATTATTATTGGTGCCGAAAATATATTTGACCAACAAGATGTAGATTTCATTTCTAGCAGAGTGCCTGATATTATAACAAGTTTCAATAATCACCTCATCTGTAAGGACGTTGACATTGCGATAAATTCGAAATTTAATTCTATTTTTAGAAACATCAGTAGTTTTGGTTCAATAGAACAATATATTCATTTTAAATGTAACATAAATGAGACCCGGGTTGCCTGCCAACTTAGACTGTTTTCCCAGAAAAAGCCCCAACTAAATGTTAATGGGAAATTATATAAGTTTAATTCAGAGGCGCCTTGCCCCCTATGCAAGGAGGACAAGGACAATATTATGCACTTTTTAATAACTTGTCCAATTTTTGATGTCTTAAGGTATAAGTTATCAGAATACAAGCTAACAGAATACGAGCCACCATCGTATATTAACGTGCCACCATCTAAAACAGTTATGGAAAATCTATTATGCTTCGATAGTCAGCACCAAGTGAAAAATGTTTACATTTACGTAACTAAAGCGTTAAAAATAAGAAGTTTTATTTTGAGTAATTAAGAATTTGATATTTATGTATTTCTATTATATTCTCATATTTTTTTATTTGATTCCAGAATTTTTCTTTTTAATTCAGTTTGTGTACATTTATCCTTTTTAATATATATATAATACCAGCAAATTTGTTATTAAGAAGAATTCAGGTATGGAAAACATCGTTAATCTACTTTTCTTTTTATTTACTTCTTTTCTGTGTTCTCAGTTTATTTGTTTATAGAATAGGTATTTTATTTTGCGATTGTAAATATATGTTTAGGTCAAACCCCGTTTAGGTTCTTTTTCTCTTCTTACACGTATTTCAGATAATTACAAATTGAATGAGCAACTTTTTGCCCACTTTTTGTTTTCGGGCATAAAATCCGTGATGTAGACAATAATTTAGTCGTTGAAAATGTATCCTCTATGTCTTCAATTGTTTTAACAAACTCTTCAGTCTCTAAATTAAATCCATCCAAGTTCCTATATCTTATTAGTACTAAGACGACCACTCTCTAATCCAAAAAGCAATTGAAATAAATCTTTAGCTTCTTTTAAAGAAGCTTCTTTAATGTTGGCGTCAATTTTGGTTATATCGCCCAACATCATTTTTGAACACAAGCAGTTCTCTTTTTTGTTTTTGACATCTACCAGATACCTGAATTTGTAGGAGGATGGTTTGAGGTAAGTACAACACCGAAGTATGTTTCAAACAAAACTGCTTTATTAAATACTTTAGTCAACGCACAATAAATAACTAAAAAACTTATACTTGATAGATGGATTATTATTTTTCTGCTTTGCCTTGAAGGCTGCAGGAGGCTTGTTGATGTTGAAGATGCGTGTCTTTAAAAAGAGAAAAAGTCGTGAAGACACCATTCACATTAAATATTAAACTTTTTCTGCACCAGTCAAAACTATTAAATAAGGAAGTAAAAAGATAAATGTCTTTAAGGTAACTTAGAGAATTTTTGTACTATACGAACTGCTGTAAAAACATTAGGTCAATACTTAGCTTTCGTTGGCAATGCAATTTAGCAATGTTAATTCCTTAGACTTAGTGAACTATTATTCTGATACATAAATGTTGAAAGATATAATTTATGAAATTAAACTTTAATTTTATTAATACATTTTAATGACTAAATAATATAAAAAGAAATTTATAGCGATGTTTGGGTGTTACATTGGTTGGATGTCATGTTTTTTTAAGGAAAAGGTATATTTTATAGATGGTGAATTCTTGTGAACGTCTAATTTAAAATGACATCTCGCGATTTCGACTTAATTTTGGTGTAGCTATGTAATGATTTTACTGTATTTTGTACAAAGAATTCTAACATAAGCATTACTTAAATATTTGTTTTAATTAAATGGTCGTTACAATCAGAGCAATGGTCGTATAGGATCAGGACGTCCCAAAAGCAAGTTATTGATTTAACGATTACTCTGAAAGGCAGTGGGTTCAAAGGGGCGAGTAGTCTGGAGCCAAGGTTCTGGCAAAGTGTGTTCCTATGTAATTTCCTCTTGAGGGACTCATTTTAACAGCAAAATCTGTACCCCACTCTTCTATAGACATTCCAAACGGGATGTCATCTGTAATTAACTGTTCAAATTTTGCCAGACTCATGAAAATATTGACCGTTTATTATGAAAGAGGTGTAAGTCCATTTTGAAGCAACAATGAGAAAACAAATAATATACCTATTATATAATTTACACGATATCATTTGTACCTATGTATAATTTTGAAGATGCGTCAAGACTGGACTGGAAAGACATTGCTCCTAGCAGTCGGGATGTGAAATGCTACTGCGCGCAATGGGATTCGCTTACCGTTAAGGATGGCGTATTGCTGCGGATCTGGGAAAGCGCAGATGGCAAAGACAAAAGGAATTAGGTAATTCTACCTGCATCGAAGAGGATCCAGAAGTAGAAGCCGTGGCGCTATGAGGCGGTACAATGTTGGAGCACCGTTCGAAAGAATAGCTATCGATATAGCCGGCCCGTTCCCAAAATCTAAAAGGGGAAATCGCTATATACTAGTTGCGGCGGACTACTTTAGCAAGTGGACGGAGGCGTATGCTTTGCCAGCCTAGGTCGCATCAGCTGTGGCCGAAGCTCTAGTAAATAACCTGTTCAGCCGTTTCCGCTGGAATTACATTCCGATCAAGGGAGAAACTTTGAGTCACAGGTGTTCAAGGCGGTCTGCAAGATTCTTGGCATCAGGAAGACGAGGACAACCCCGTTTCACCCTCAGTCTGACGGCATGGTGGAGCGATTTATCAAGACTCTAGGAAGCCATTTAAGGCTTTTGGTGAATGAACGCCAGGACGACTGGGGCGAACACATACCTCTAATAATGATGGTGTACCGTTCGGCTGTCAACAGATCACGGGCCGCACACCAGCCAACGTTGTGATTGGAAGAGAACTTCGGCTACCCAGTGACCTTTTATTTGGCAGCCCAGAAGAGGAGGAAACGGACGTGGACAACTATGCAGAAGAGCTTCGCCGTAGATTGAGGACCATCCATGGAAAGGTGCGCGACAAGATGGTGTTAGAAAGTGATCGGATGAAAACGCGGTATGGTCTACTGGTCAGCGGAAGGACCTTCCAGGAAGGCGATAAGGTATGGCTGTATAATCCGGTAGGGATGTATAATTTAGTTATAAATCTGGGGAATTGGAAGTGTAAATTAAACAAATTACTAAGTAAATTGCAAACTGAATGAAAATTGAATGCAGAATTGAGGGCAAGAGAAGGTGCACACCACAAAATTTAACCATAAATTATACTGTAATTATTTAGTAAATAAACCTTTAAAGATATCAAATTAATTTTAATAGCAAAAACGGAAACATTGAAGTTGCACTACCGGCCATTCATTTGCGATGTACATTATTTATGTCGCTATGTAATTTAAGTGAATTTTTGCAAGTACTTAAAAGAGGCTCTCTAAAGGCTATCTTATTAAATTAAAAAATGAAAAGCACTTGAGTTTGCGGGTTGGAACAGAGGACGGCTGACGCGGTCTCAACCAGGGAACTCGTGTGTTTTTCATGAAAATAACGGCGAAAACTCAAAAGATCAAATTGAAATATGTTAAACTTATTAATGAAAAAAAACAAAGAAAAAAGCGAATACTGGAAGAGCATGTTTATTGAATGGTTTAGTTTTTGCGCTTTTGTTTAAAATTCACTTTCCACAATAATTTTAGGTTGCATTATTTCCGGAAAACTGATTTTAGGGTTTGTGGGGGTAGTTGAAGGTTTTGCGTCCCTGACAAGTGTCAGTTATGCCCTGGACAAGTCAGTGTAATGTCCACATATAGAGAAGCATAAAGCATTTTCTACCTCTAGAAAACAAAACTGCAAAAAAAGTGTCTTTTATCAAATACTACCAATTTTTATAAAGCAAATGTATTCACTGCGGAATATTTACTAAAATATATATATAGGCAGGCTAAATTGTACATATAATTGAACTGTAATGCACTGTAATATATATATGTTCAAAATGTGTAGATCAATAACCTACACGAACTGAATACTAAGTTGTAGTTGTTTGGCTAGTAACGAACAAGAACACTTTAATTAAAATCGCAGACCGCGTAATATCGACAACAGCACATCAACTACTAGTGGACATATAAATTCAATTACTCTTAAATTTCACAGAGACCTGGCACCGTATAATATATTGAAATGGTAGTTTAGAGAAAGTATAACATCGAGCTCTACAAAATCCCTTTGTCAGAAAGGACAAAGTTTTAATTGGAAATGATAGAGATTTACGTGCTAAGTAGGTGAGTAATATTTAAATGAAATGGCTGAAATTGAGAAAAAAAATCTCTTACACGATTTTCTCTTGCTGCACTTCTCAAAGTTCTGATTGGCCAAATTTTCTAAAAAGTTGGCATTTTAAGTAAATGGTTAGTTCCGTTAACTGTGAGCAGTGGCAAGAAGCTGACTGGCAAACTGGACTCTCCACTACCACCAAACGCCCATTTTTCTGGATAAATAACCAAAATAAAATAATACATTTTATATTAGGATATTCCGTTTAGGCATACCATCTATCACTATTACATTCAAATCCAACAGAGTTTTTGAACGTTTTTATTTGCTCGAAAACATTTTCAACCATTTTCTTTAACCTTTGCATGCTGTAAAACAACTATCTACTGCAAAACAAACATTCGCAGCAAGCTCAATTCTTATCTGCGGTTTTGGTACTACCATCGCATAAAACAGGATGTTTCAGCCAAAAACTCTTATCCAGAAGTACATTACTTAGCTGTTTTTTCAGATATTAATGATTTTCTTGAAAATGGCTCCGAATAATACTAATGGCAAACTTCGCATACTAATTACCTACATTGAAACATATCATCAGTTTTATTTTAAATTGTTTTCCATATAAATTTTCTGTGGCACTGTGGTTTCCATTAAGAATTATATGAAAGAACAGAATTAGTCAATTTTAACTTTGTAAATCGCAGTAACAGAAAGTTCTGAGTGTTTCGCCTCAGATTGTTTTAATTGTGATCAGTCCCGTAATGATATCCAACGTCAGTTGTGGTTCATCAAGTTGGCGTCGAAAGTTCACTTCAACATAGCGTTTCTAATCATGTACAACCCTGATTGAATGATAGTTAAGGGAGCTGATATTAGTATGTATGCACTTGTACAACAGTGAAAGAAGGATGAGTGAAGGTAATAGTTTGAAACAAAATATTGCTAATAATAAATAACATTTATTATTGAGTTATTGAAATAAGCCTTTTAAATTAAAGAAAGTAACAATGGTTTTGAAGAGTGGCGGACATTGTCATGATATTTTTAAAATATATTTTGCTACGTTGATGAACATATGGTGTGACAACGCATGAGAATCCGAAACTGGTTAGAACTAACACAAAAAGAAGCATGCTGCGTCAGATAAAATCCCAGATTTCAGTTAATCAAGGAAGATGGACATGTAAATTCAAAATTATTTTATACGCTGGGAAATGTTATTGCCCAAATTGAACTTAAAAATATTTCATTTTATTCCAATTAATTATGTAGAGCACACCTTCTCTAACCTAACTAATTTCTCCTTCTCAAAAATAATTATTTGTTAAACCTTTATATGGTTTCACCAGGATTTGTTAATTGCTTTACAGATGTCCGCTACATAACAGAATACACAGTGGAATTGAGACATCCCGACACTGACTGCTATCAAACACAAATCTATCTAAATATTGAACCTTTTTGATTAACTTGGAATGTAGGTTACATAAATAAAGGAAAGCAGGTCATGTGAGTGGTTTAAAAAACTAAAAGCAGCGTTATCGGTGCTTGGTAGTCTTCTTGTAAATTTTATATATTTTTTGGAACTATAATAAAAATAAGCAAACAGTAATTCTGCAACTTGCCAAATTACTTGTACCCACATAAAACTAGATCTCTTCTATCCCTCTTATATACATACACACACGCACACACATACTCACCCAAACACATATGCACTAAAACATAGCAACATTACGGCTGGCTCTACTTCAGCGCGCTATTAAACGATCTTGTTCTTCAACAGTGTACTGTTACAATGGCAAGCTCTGAGACAGCCACAGCAGAATTTAAAACAAAATAAAAAGTACATTCCAGCATCAGGGCATACATCCTTATTACCCATGAACTTGTTCCGTGAAAATGTTCGTTTTTATTCGGCTAACTTTTCTACTTTTGTAAAACAATGGTTCGCTGAATTGAACTGGGTACTACTGTTATGTTTAGAATCGATCAGTTCACTAGAAATGTTCCACTTCATTAAAATGAGGGCGCTGTTTGCAACAAATCGCTAGACACTGTGCACAACATGAAGACAACAACAGTACACTCCATTATCATACGACTACAGCGACGGATAATGAGAATGCGATTCATATTCTGGTAAAATAGTAAACAAGCAAGTAGCAAGGGTCTGCTCTACATAGCAGGCAACATTAAGGTGACGGCCCGCAGGCCGCCTGAATGTGATGGGACCATTACGCAATATTCAGCGTTGATTGATTTCAACTTTTATTTTTTAATTTTTTTTCCACACCCAAAGGGCGGTACCCGAGCTTGCGCTCATCCCGTCCATAAAATACGCCAACAGGTAAACTATAGCAATCTACACCAATTGATTGGAAGATGACCAAAGGATGCCCAATTGATTAATAATATAACTTCATTAATTATATTATTGTGCATTTTTATTATTGCTAAACTTATATATTTTAAAGAAAAAAAATCATTCAGAGAAGTCAGAACTCTTGGCAGATTTTCGACGAAAACTTTGTGTCGGGTATCTGTTGATTTCTAAACAGTTTTCCTAATATAGAGACTGTTTTTGAGAAGTTTGCTCTCTCTCTCTCTCTCTCTCTCTCTCTCTCTCACACACACACAATTTTAAACGATTCCAACACTTTTTAGTACGAAAAGAAAATCTTCATCGAGAGATAAATGAATTTAACTGGTGCATTAAAAAAAGGTAGCACATGTGAAAGTTAAACTCTTTAATGTTATTTGATTTAACTAAAAGCTAGACAGCTTATTTTGAGGCATTAGTACAAAGATGAAGCTAATCTAGGTGAGAGCACTGTTCACGTAGCGCACAGCAGATAAGGAGCAGAGTTGCTAGTGAAATTGCAATCTGCAGTAAGAAGAGACCAGTGAATCAGGCTGCACGTTAAGTAACCTGTTAGGGCGTTGCTGCAATAAAACTGAATGGTATTGGAAAGCCCACCAAAAGAAGTTTCTTTCCGCCAGATTGTGGATGCGGCTCAGAGTAGAAAGAGCAGACAATAGCTCTATATTTGCTACGAGGAAGGGAGGTACGCTTTGACAATGGCGCTTTCTGCACACGGCGCAAACACCATACATTTTCATTTGGCTCGATATCTCTCAGGCTATTCTTTTCATTTCCATTCTCTTTATCCGTCCTAATCACCACCTTCCTCTTCCACTTCCATTCTTGTGGCTCTTTTTCTCTTATTTTTATAAAGGGGCCAAACAAATGGTGAACAATGCCCATTCTCATCTACCTACAAACGAATCTTAATGAACTTTTCTGTGTAGTAATAGTAACTTTTCTATGTAGTTCTATGTAATAAATAGTTTCGTTTAAAGACTTGCGATTCCAATTCCACAATACTGGCTCTTTAAAACAAAACATATATTATTAACAGAACAAGTCTATGTTATCACACTGTATGACAAAACAACCTGAAGATGGGCGAACGCCTGAAACCGGTCGATGACCACAAAAAGAAACAGACTATCATGGAAAATATCTCTGACACTACAAATATGTAATATTGTAGACATTATACACAACAGTTACTTTACTACAAATATGTCATAAGTTATAGTAGACAGTAGACAACATAAAAATTAGTTTCCTACAAATATGTCATAAAGAAGACAGACATGACAGTTATAACAGACATAACAAACTACAAATATGCCAGATAGTAGACAGTAGACAGTGGACAACATAAACTTAGTATATTGCAACTGTCATATATTAGACAGTAAACAACATAGCAGTTACTGTATTACAAGTGTGTCACATAGTGGATACTACAGAACATAACAATTGGTGTACTACAAATATGCCAGATAGTAGACAGTAGACAACATAACAGTTTCTATATTACAAATATGTCATAAAGTAAACAGTAGACAGTGGACAACATAAAGTTAGTAGACAGTAAACAGTATAACAGTTAGTATACTACAAATCAGAGAATTAGTATACTTACATATCGGAATTAGTATAATTACATATCGGAATTAGTATATTTACATATCGGAATTAGTATACTACATAACTTAATTAGTATACTACATAACTTAATTAGTATACTACATAACTTAATTAGTATACTACATAACTTAATTAGTATACTACATAACTTAATTAGTATACTACATAACTTAATTAGTATACTACATAACTTAATTAGTATACTACATAACTTAATTAGTATACTACAAATCGAAAATTTTAAAATAGTTTTAACAAATTATTCAAAAATTCAAATTTAATGATTGGGGGTTGTTTTATATGTTCCATGGTTATTATATGAAATTAGAATCTGCAAACAAAAGTTATAGATCAGGAGTTAGTATACGAAATTTAAAGAAAATCTCTCGGGATAATCGCAAATAATATCAATCAGAAAGTCGCAATCCCGCTGGGATTTTAAGGAGAGGTTAGCATCAGTGATAGCACCTATCGGTTATGTGTGCATTTCTTGCAATTTTCGGTTTTTGAGATATTCTGCTCAAATTGCAAAAACAAGTTATGCCGTATTCATAACAGTTACTCACCATTTATAATATAGTAATAATAATAAAAATATTTTAAGTAAAAGTGATAGAGTTTTCAAGCTTAAAGAAAATCGTTGTAGCCATTTTCGAGAAAATTGCAAAAACAAGTTATGCCGTATTCATAACAGTTACTCACCATTTATAATATAGTAATAATAATAAAAATATTTTAAGTAAAAGTGATAGAGTTTTCAAGCTTAAAGAAAATCGTTGTAGCCATTTTCGAGAAAATTGCAAAAACAAGTTATGCCGTATTCATAACAGTTACTCACCATTTATAATATAGTAATAATAATAAAAATATTTTAAGTAAAAGTGATAGAGTTTTCAAGCTTAAAGAAAATCGTTGTAGCCATTTTCGAGAAAATTGCAAAAAATTCAAATAAAATAAAATTCATTTACCGAAAATAAATTTGCAATAGTAGAATCGATATTCTATTTTTTTTAAATTTTGTTCTGTTTTTAAACTTCTATTATCAAAAAAATTTGTATTAATGAAAATGATAACAAGCTAATTCACTAATTACTTTAAGTAATCAATAATGGTACTTGATGATTCAATTGAGGGAAAAGTTATTATTTTTTAGAGCCCCAAAGAATGCAGCACTGGTCTGAGTTCCCTTAAATTAATTATTAAATCTGACGTTTTTAATAAATCCTATAACTGATTATATTTATATCAAATAATTTGTTGAGGGATTTTTCTTTTTAAATTTTGACTATCGACGTTGCCATTTCATGATATCAATCAAATTGCTTAATAAACTTATCAATACCAAAATGATTATCGATTAATTTATTGAAATTATTCGGGGGAGTGTTGCAAACCACCTAATCGGAAAGCCATGTTCAGAATAAAGACTTACTTTTGCTTTTCTTAACTAGCATTAAGCAGACATAAGTATGCTCCTCAACTGTACAAATAAGATTTAGATGATTGGGGGGGGGGGGTATATTATGCATCTCCGGTTAACTCATTTCCTACAAATTTGAGATTCTAACAATGGTTCTAATGTATATTAATGGGTGGTGGAACCAGAACTGAAGTGGTATTGTAAAAGCAAGCTCTTCGCTTGCCACTGAACGCTACTGTTCCCAAGAAATCATTTTCCCAGAAAAATGTTTCAGATAAAAGCAACAGGTATTTATATGTGTCGATGGTATATAAAGTTAATTCGTTGGAGCCGTTTTCGCCAGAAAGCAAAAAAGTGAAAAAAAAAAAAAAAATTCAACATATTTGTACTTCCGGCTGAGGATTTTGACCAAAACCTCCCTGACGGATGGTGAGTCTGCGATGTTTTTGTTTCTAATATGCACACACATACAAAAAAAAGCTCTTTATTAGAAAGTTCTTTAATTAAATCAGCTGACAGTAAGATTTACGCGCCGTGATTGCTGTAACACTGCCATCTTAAAAAGAAGTTTCAACAGTTAAGATTTACAATTTTCTTTCCAACATTAGCACTGTATTCATTACAAACACAGGCCACAGAACTTCTCATACATTTATATACTAGTTATAAAATAAGTTTATCAGAGCTCTCATACACCGGAAACTTGTATAAAATCTAAATAATTAAATAAACTTTTATTTAATCATTGTCAACTAAACAGTTTAATCCCCATAAATTTTGTTCATCTCTAGTAAGCGCACTATGGCGATTAAATAGTTGGAAACTAGTTTAAATTAAAAGTGGCTAGTTTTCTAGTTGAGTGCAATATGGATTTAAGCTGAAAGTAACTGTGTCCTCGTACTTAGAGAGCGGCCAAGAAAGCAAAGAAGCAGTCCACTTAGGAGACTTTTCAAAAGGGCATATAGTGAATGAAAAATCACAAAACATTCAAAGAGTTGCACTCTGTGCAATGTCATTTTCTTCAAATCTGTAATCTGGAATTCTAGCAATGCTTTTCTCTCTTTCTCTTGCACTCCTCTGTTCATGGCTCTATTGTACGAGCTGGGCCCCCTCAATCATCCACTCAGTTCTGTTCTAGGCTCTTTGCCGCCATCTTTTTAGTTAAAGCTTACTGATGCCGTTCTCCACATCATCTACTGAGTTGTTCTACGTGTTCGGTCAACAAACAGCTGTCTCCTTTTTGCACAGTCCAGTATTAACGACCAAATACAAAATGGTGACCTAAATTAAATGGATCTTGCATTTCTGCGTAATTCTCTTTTGCCTTCTTTGTCAACAATGGAATGAAAATTCCGATTTTATTCTTTATAGCTCATATTAATTTTATAAAGCAGTAAATATTATGTTAGAAATAACTTGATTTTTTGCACTTTTTTTATAAGAAATTTGTATTGCATAAATTGATATATATAAAATACTTACGGAAGGAAAACTAGTCAAAACATTCTAAACTAGATTTTTAATAGAAATAATTAGCTACAAATAATTAATAAGCTCGCTGTAAAAGAGAAGGTGTGAATGTGGGAGCATGTTAGTCCAATCAGAAATTTAGATTTATAATGTTGGCCACGCCCGCATAATATAAACCACGCCCACCAATCGTCTAAATCTTATTTGTACATGTGAGGAGCATACTTATATCTGCTTAATGCTAGTTACGAAAAGCAAAAGAAAGTCTTTATCCTGAACATGGTTTTCCGATTAGGTGGCTTGCCACACCCCTCCCCCCGAATAATTTCAATAAATTAATCGATAATCATTTTGGTATTGATAAGTTTATTAAGCAATTTGATTGATATCATGAAATGGCAACGTCGATAGTCAAAATTTAAAAAGAAAAATCCCTCAACAAATTATTTGATATAAATATAATCAGTTATAGGATTTATTAAAAACGTCAGATTTAATAATTAATTTAAGGGAACTCAGACCAGTGCTGCATTCTTTGGGGCTCTAAAAAATAATAATTTTTCCCTCAACTGAATCATCAAGTACCATTATTGATTACTTAAAGTAATTAGTGAATTAGCTTGTTATCATTTTGATTAATACAAATTTTTTTGATAATAGAAGTTTAAAAACTGAACAAAATTAAAAAAGAAATAGAATATCGATTCTACTCTCGCAAATTTATTTTCGTTAAATGAATTTTATCACTGACAAATGCGGAAATTCCGAATTAATTATTATTTGATATTAATTGATTTTATGAGATTTGGTGTGAGAAAAGGTGATGTGGGTGTTACAAACCAGAAAGTCCAGAACTAATTTTTTTAATATAATAGTTTCTTTTTCAAAAGGTGGGGGGAAATCAATGTGTTGACGTTTTAGTGAACTTGTTGTTGCCTATAGGCCTAATGCAAACAGTTTTACACATGATTTCCCTCTGAACACCCTGTGACCAGTGAATGAGTGTTAGTATTATTAAGTTGGCATACCTGTCTAGCAACGCCAGATTCTTAAAGAAATGTCTGATCCACTTGTTGACAACTTTTTAAGTTAAATTATGTGCATTTTTCTTGTTAATGCGCTAACATATAGAATGCGTGAACCAATTGGATACTGGATCAGAAGGATCAATAATTTGTTTTGTAATGTGTTAATAGATGTTCCATACACTTAGTGTACTCGTACGAAAAAGCAAAAGAAAATCTTTATCCTGAACCCTTTATCTCTATCCCCTACGATAGTTCAGTGGATTGGGACTAGTCTATTGGGAAGGACTAACATAGCCACCATAGACAATTCATCTCTTGTGGCCAGGGCAAGTAGAGGCTGTCCGCAGGGAGGCGTTTTGTCGCCATTGCTGTGGACGCTATTAGCCGATGACATCCTGACCAAATTAACCGCGGAAGGCTTTCATTGCCTTGGGTTCGCGGACGATCTGGCAATCGTGGTGAGGGGGCGGTTCGTGGCAACTGTCTCGGAGCGCACTCAGGGGGCGCTCAATATTGTGAACAAGTGGTGTAGAGCGGAGGGTCTCTCCATCAATCCCCACAATACTCAAGTGGTTCCTTTTACGAGGAAGAGGAATTTACAAGGCTTACAACAGCCAATACTCGGAGGGGTCGCGATCCCCTTTGCCATGGAGGCCAAATATTTGGAAGTCATTTTTGACCGAAGGCTGACATGGAACTCTCATATTAATGTTACCGCACACAAAGCCAAAATCGCCATGGGTAGGTGCAGGAGGCTATGCGGTAAAAGTTGGGGATTAAACCCGAAGATGACTCTGTGGATTTATACCTGTGTAGTGAGACCAATGGTAACCCACGGGGCGGTGGTGTGGTGGACAAAGATCTTGCAGATGGGGGGGTCGGGAGCGCTTGGAAGTATTCAAAGGCTGGCTTGCCTGAGTACGACGGGTGCTATGATGACTACCCCCACTGCGGCCTTGGAGGTCCTGTTAAACCTTCCACCACTCCACATTCACGTCCAAGGCGTTGCAAGAGCAGTTGTGGCACGACTACAACAGGGACAAGCGCCCATCTATCCCAGGCATACTGGGAGGTACCAAGACCTATGGGAGGAGCTGGAGGCGGACCCGATCTTGGGCCTGCCTACGGACATAATGACTCCTAGGTATGACTTCCAAAAACCCTTCAAAGTCCTGATATTAGACAGAGGGGCATGGAAGAATGGGCCGCCAATTGCAGGTGAATCTATGTGGTACACGGACGGGTCCAAGACGGAAGATGGAGTGGGAGCCGGCGTGTACGGGGCTCGTCCGGGATGTAATATCTCGGTGAGCCTGGGAAGGCTAGCTACGGTCTTTCAGGCGGAGCTAGTCGCGATTATTATCTGCGCCGCCGAAATAAGAAGACGGGGAGTGTATAACTCCAGAGTCGTCATTTATTCGGATAGCCAGGCTGCTCTGCGGGCAATTGACTCGTGGGAGATCAGCTCAAGGCTGGTGTGGGACTGCCTAGGTGCACTCAAGGAAATTAGTAGCCATAATAAGGTCTTCCTGGTTTGGGTACCTGGGCACTCGGGTCACAGAGGCAATGAGGCGGCGGACCGCCTGGCCCGGGAGGGTTCAATGAGAGCGCTTATCGGGCCGGAGCTGTTCTGCGGTGTCTCTAGATGCCTCAGGAGTGCATCCATTAAGCTATGGATGCAGGACCGATCAAGGGAATGGTGGGTCAAAACTCCAGACCAGAGGCAGGCGAAAAAGTTTATCCATAGCTACTCGCCCAAGCTAACTGCAGAATTACTCCAACTAGGCCGGGTGGCCATAAGGATAGCAGTTGGCATTCTCACTGGCCATTGTAGACTAAATAAGCACATGCATCGCATGGGCCTGGCAACGGATAGCCTGTGTAGGTTTTGTCAGGAAGAAGAGGAGACGGCACTGCATGTGGTATGTCAGTGCGAGGGGCTGGTTTGGCTAAGGTACCGCCTCTTTGGTAAAGAGAAGCTGGTGCCAACAAGCCTCAGCCAGGGCCCTCTCTCGGACCTATTAAGTCTTCTAAGGCAAGCAGGACTCGAGAGGGTGCTCTGATGGCGGGTGCTCTGATTGACCACCTGGGAGCCCCCCCCCAATTCCACAGTTCGGTTAAGGACAGGATAGGGGGAGGGTCTCCAACTAGGGGGGTGCCACAATAGATCCTTGGGGTGTCGCGGTGGTGTAGGCTGAATAGCCAATTCCCCCGGTAGAATCTATCTATCTATCTTATCCTGAACATGGCTTTCGATTGGGTAGGTTGTCCTCCCCTACACAAATAAATGATATTTTAAATAAATTATCAATAACCATTTTGGTACTGATAAGTTAATCAAGTAATTTGATTTATATAAAATGGCGAAGTCGGTAGTCAAAAGTTATAATAAAAAAAAATTGAATTAGCACTTTAGAGGAAAACATAACCCCACCACATCCTCACAAACGCTTTTAAATACTTTACCCAGAGAAAAGTTTCAAATGAAAAAGAGCTGTAGCTCTTTGTATGTTTAAACAAACTCAGTCACATACTCAGTCACATACAAAATCTTTGGGCTCTATTAGTGAAAATCACATAAAACTGAAAAAACTATTCAGTAAATTGGTACTTCCGGTTGATGGATTTTGCCCAAAATATTCGTGTCTCAAGCGGTGGTAATACCTAAACGGAATACCAGTTTGAGCTTCCTGCGACTTTTCGATTTTGAGATATTCTTTTTACACACGTACACAGAGACTATTCGGTAAAAAATTATTTTTGTATTCTCTTGCCCCCCACAAAAAGAAGAGAAAGTAAAAGGAACAGAGATTCGGAGGATATGCACTGAACTCCGAGCACCAGAACCAGATGAATCTGCCGGCCCCGGATATTTATAAAGGTTTTAATACAAAAAGTGTCTTACCTTAATGTTATTGTCGAGTTGCTCCTGTATTGGAGTGGTCATATTTCTGGTAGTGATTCGCATTGCACCTGTGCAATAGAAAATTTAAATTATTAGCACTATTGAACAATCAATCAGAAAAGAGTTCTAAAATACTGAATGTGAAATAGAATTAAGATCTATAAAGGGAAAATATAGAAGCTGTATATATAAATTGTAATTTATAGAACTTGTTCAGAGTTCCCTTAGATGCGTCTTTATATCTGACAGAATGGTCTAATATATTTCATAAAAATCCTGTCAGCAGACATACTAATACCATTGTCAGAGGGCAAATGAAAATCCAATGCCTTACTCTAGTTGCATGGTTTTATAATTCCTTCTATGCTGTGAGTGAGAGACACGCGCTCTCATTTACATCAAACAAGGCCCATCGATCATGATAAAACCCACCGAACTATTTATTACCAAACATGGAATTGGGGAAGGGATTAGCTGAGAGGAGGGGAGGGGTGGACTCTCATGCGGATGTCCCGGATACTACCCCTTAGATTTTGTTCTCCCTAGGAGCATCTATAGCTCACTGTTCGTGGTGGACAGTGTTGTTTATAGCGAGAGAACATTGTGCGGAGGCCTGCAATGCACTGAGAAGGCTCCGGGTGCCAGTGACTATGGATGTATACGCGCTCTAAAATTAAAAAAAACAACTTGGAATTTCACAAATTGTTTTCAAAATTCGATCATTTCGATTGGAAAGTAGGTGGCGCAATGTCAAGGTTGAGCTTCCTGTGATTTCTGTTTGTTTTTGAGATGCGGTGGAAATTCAATTTAGAAAATTGCAATATTTCCTTTTACTAGAGTTGTATTTACTAGAGTGAAAATGAAAATTATAGATCTATTATTAGGCTATTTATGAAAAAGAGGAACATCATCATTATTCACCACATTAACAAGTATTGCTTTTATAATAGTTCGTCCTTAGATAAGATTTATTTTACTAATCAGGCGATAATATATTAGAAAACAAATTATTTAAAAGAAAATATGGTTGTGTGAGTGAAGATATTGAGATGCCAGCGGACAAATGTTAGCAAAGAAAAAGACAATGCGTGATTACTAGAATGGATGTTGAACTCACCCTAACAAAAGTCAATGAAAGGTCGTCCACTCATTCATGAAAATGATCAATGAAACGTCATGACCATTAACAACGTCCTGCACTCGCATTTCATAAAAACCTAGCAGCCCTGCTTTTAAAGTAAATTTTCATTTAGACTATTCATTTTTATTTTATCGGTTTAAGTTAATTTTCATTTTTTGGACGGAAAAAACAATAACGCTTTATTTGATTAACAAACTTCTATAACAAAAACTTTTTATTTTATTGTGTAAATTTAGGGAAGGTTAAAGGTTAACAGCATAAAATACATAAAATGGAGCGAAAATAAAGAAAGACATTGTAAAAGTGAAATGAAAATAAAGTATTTATTTTAGTGGAAGGCGGGAAAATAGCAATAAATTGTAGTAAATAATTAATTTAGGGAGGCACGTGTGTTGGGCAGCCTGCAAGGTATCGATCTGTAAGCAGAGGGCAACACTGCTGGTCTAGTGTACACAGCCTCCCGAACACATCAAAAGTTGGCTCATTCACCGCCTCTTCAATCATCTGCACAACTAACTAAATAGATTACTTTATAATCCAGGAAGAGATCTTCCTTGTCCAAAAAATCAATGAAAAGTATTTATGGCTTATATTCAACTTCATTAATAATAAATGAACAAATAGAAATATTTAAAACGTGTAATGCAAACAAATATTACGGGAGTTTGGTTATTATTTTCTCTGATTAGTTTCTACTTTAAATTAATTTGAATTTTTTTATACACTAACTCTGGTATGGAACACTCCTCACACACTTTTAAAGTGAACAATTTTCTTCAGGCATGGAAGGTGTATTTAACATTTACCTGGCCATAACATTACATCTGAATATGGATGGTATGGGAATTATAAAGTGATGGATTGAGTGGGGAGTTATAAAACTGAATGTATCTGCGAACCTGGCAGTGGCGCCGCCCCAGAAGCCCCCCCCCCCAAGCTAAACTTGTAACGGAGACCAAGTTAAGACAAACTCACAGTTTCCCCGCAACATCCATAAATTCAATATTTCCGGTTATTATTCTGTTTGCGAATGAATGTAAATCCCTACAAACGTCACAATATTAATTTCACTCTTCATCGTACCACCCTACCTCCTATCATCCTCCACTGTGGACAATGTAGACAAATGTATACCTTGGACTGTACTTAGACAAACGTTTAACCTAGAACCCACATACCTGACTGAAAAGACTAGACGTTACAAACTTCTCTCGAAGCTACTTGACAGACGTTCCAAACATTCCCTGAACAACAAAAGACTGATTTACAACGCAGTAACCCCTCTGGACTTACGTATGTGAGATTTGGAGTTCAGCCAAGCATTCCAATTACTATAGTACCCAATCCTTCCAATACCAAAGTCCTTTGTCGAATCACAAACGCACAAATGTAGACACAATTAGCCAAATGTGTCCCAATTAGTCAAATGCCGTTACCAAAAATTCCATGGTTCCTCCACTGCCCATCCTAATTCTCTCGTGCAGAGACTATTGGCACCTAATATCCCAGACAACCCCTCGAGACGGCTGAAACGCAGTTGGCCTCGCGGCCATCTCAATTGCCAGTAAAAGTTATATAGTGTTTAGGGTGTACCTTCACTGGGAGATACGTCCTTCACGCCATGTCCTCCCCCCCCCCCCCACGAGTCAATGCTAACTCTTACCTATTGCATAATTCATAGCTATACATTTTAATCACCAATAAAGGAAAACAAAGTTTATACTGTGTAGTTAGCATTCCAAGTTCCAAGAAAATCGTTTGGGCAATTTTGAAGAAATCCAAACAGCTCTTAACCTTTGCATCGGATTAACCTTAGGCTTAAACTCAATTTTAGAAAATCGATTAAACAATTTTTTGAAACGTGAATTCACGTAATGCATTTAATGTCTAATGAAACAACCATTAAAAAACAAAAATTCTTGGCAAACTTTTCAAATAAAGTTATGGCATACTAAATGCCAAGGCTGTTACAATGTGCATACTAAATGTGCTGAGTGAAAAGAAAATCGCTCTAATCTTTGTTTCTGAAAGACTTTTCTTGTTGCAAAAATTTGAAAAAAACCATTCAGAAAAGTTGCATGGTGAATTTGGACCGAAACCAAATGCGATGATAGCATATCCAAACATCAAGTTGAGCTGCCGCGAATTCTGATTTTTGAGATAATTTTTCTCACATACACATTCAGACCAGACCATTAATGAACTCATTTTTGTCGAGGGTTGTATTTACAGTGAAAATTAAATTTCAAAAATCTGGTATGTTGACGGTATGTTGACGGTATGTTGGCAGTATGTTGCATATTGACGGTATGTTCACAGTATGTTGATGGTATGTTGACGGTATGTTGGCAGTATGTTGTATATTGACGGTATGTTCACA
>JAAEAF010001416.1:0-26153 GCA_011037195.1 Triatoma infestans | reverse complement strand
CCCAACCACACACTGAGTACGATCACAATTATAACCTATGATCATAGTAAATAAGACTACACAAACTGAAAATTATATATATCTGTTTGCAAATGCAACAGTTGTCGATGTACAACTAGGTCAACAATTTCTTTCCACAAGATGAACACCAACTAACTGCACGTATTTCCAAAGGGAAATAACAAAAATATACACATATATGCCTGCACATGCAGCAATTAATAAATTAGACATATAAATATTACTTCAAGATGGACAAGAAAAGGACGCCAACTGGACTTATTCCAAATGGAATATTCACAAACTACACAAATTTCCAAAGGGAAATAAACTTACACGACATTTCCAAAAGGAAATAAAATAACACCACAGCATTTCCAAAGGGAAATTGACTAACGACCCAACATTTCCAAATGGAAAGGGATCAACAACACAATATTTCCAAATGGAAATTGAAAACATACTTAATCACACAAAAACAAACAAATCTTAACTAAAATCTTAACACCTTATCTTACTAATTAGCTCTCTTCTAAAAACCTTATTCAATACCTTCCCTTCATTTTTTGTTTTGTTTTGTTTTAATGTATTTTATCACCACACTAATAAATAGATTTCGTGGTGCTATATATGTATTTTATTTAACTTGTTCATTTAAATTTTACTGCTTACTAAACTTATTTATTACTATAAATTTTTCTGTAATGTATCTATAATTATTTTGAATTATTTAAGCAATTTTCGTTTATATAGAAACACTTCAAGAAAAACATATGATTTTCGTTTATATAGATTCATATTAACAAAAACACATATATGCATATAGAGTCACTTCAAGTACTCAAGAAATTACATCCATCACCATCACTCAGAAGCCTATATTGTCTACCATTGCCAGTCACTTCTTCATCAGCAACACTCTCACTCGCCAAGCAGTGTTCGCCTATCATCCTACCACCACAGCAACGCTCACCCACTCACGCAGCGTTTGCTCCAGAAGAAGATGACTGCAGCCTACAACACACAGCCACTTTGCAGAGGCTACACACACGCCTCTCACCTTACCAGAGGATAACCTTCAAGCCTCTACAACTCGAGATCACCTCCCAAATTTTTCGTGCCGAAAAATTTCTCCGGGAGGGGGGATAATGTGATGGATGCAAGAAACTTGAAATAATATTAAATTTTAAATGAATATAAATTATCAAAATAAGTTGCGAAGGGACCAGCCAGGTAATACGAATACCGTTACTAGGAATGTCCAAGAACCTTTATGGCTTTGTTCTGACCCCTTCTACTAACAAGGGAGGCACTAAACGGACAAAGAGAAGAAATATTTTGAGACAGACTCGTTCTAGCTACCAAAGTGAAAACATCAGAGCCAGTATCAAGTTTTAAGAATTATTCCAATTAATTTATAAGCATATTGTTGTTAACTTAATTTCTCTTAGAGAATATATCTTTTAAAAACAGTGCGACTTCCTTATTATTGCTAACACTTCATTCTCTTTTAAAATTACAAACTTATAAGCCCTTTTCACAAAAACGCTCGTGCTACACACTACCACTACTACAAATACAACTCCACACCATTACATTACATATCCATAGCAAAGCATATGGTTTGAAGAATAGTCCTTATTTATTCTTGGGCACCCGACAGAAAAAAAAATGTTTACATGGGAGTCAGCAGGAAAGACTCTCTGAAGAGCTAATCTGAGAGTCCACTGATCAAAAAGAAGTTGCTGAAGGTACAGATAGATTTCAACCGTTTTTCCTATGTACTTGTTCATTCATTTCATTTGATCTTGACAAAGGCCATATTTCGAAAACATTGCCATTTTTTGAAAAGTCAGAAATTCTGGCCATGAATTATTTTAATTAAAAATTGAAACTGATCCTAAGATTTTATTTTAGTTCAGCACTTCTAATTTCAGATTATAAATTATCAAATTTAAACTTTACTTCTGAACATTTATTATAATTTTCCACTGATTGGTTTTGACATTTTCTAAATACTCTTTCCATCATTTATTAGACCAAGTAACTGCAAACATATTTCTTGGGCGTTTTACTATTAAGACATTAACAGTATTACGACAAACTTAAAAATAAGTAATTTATTCTTCTTATTCATTTTTTAAGCAGTAAATATAATAAGGAGGCCAGGAGGCGCCACCTAGTTGAGTGGTCAGAGGCGTAAACCGCCAAGTTAAAATGTATGGGTTCGATTTCCCGACTAGGCCTTGGATTTTATTTGATATATTAATGTGACTAAGATAAAGTCATTTATATTGTTCGAATTCGTGAGGTTGGGCTAGAAGTAAAAAAAACAAAATGAATTCTTGCCAACGTTTCGATAAATTTATTATCTTTTTCAAAGTAAAAATGAATTCTGAGTGTAGTGCGTAGTGTACAAAGTGTAATGTAATTATTGTGTATAGCTGTCTTGTATGTCGAAACTCTAAAACTGAACAATCAAATATTGATAAAATCGTTTATTGATTGGTTGTTGGACGTAAAACAAGCCTGAAAAATAGGTATTACTTTTCTTTACTTTCATATGAAGGAAATTAGAATGGAAATAGAAGAAACCAAATATGAAATATCAAGAAGAGTGGAAGGAGAATGAAGGGTAGTGTCCAATTTAACTTCCACTGGATGGATGAAATGTTTTATGCGTTGGCTTTGGATTGGCTGGGACCTTGTATGTTAGTGGCAAATCTATGAGAGAATATATACTCCTATAGTCTCTACTTCGCATAAGGGATGTAATGAGAGCAAGAGAGTTGAGAGAAATGAAAGAGAAGAGGCAAAGAGTACATCTGCTACGTCACGAACACTCGGCTCTATAAATCAGCCCTAAGGGTTGCCACGCAAAAGCTGGTGGTGCGGCACGTGCGCGTAAGTTTAGATCATCTCGTTGGAGACGGCAAGAGGAAAGTCATTTACATGCTTATATAAATTACAAAATATATAATTTGAATAAACTACTTTTACAGTCTTCTATGTATACTTTTTGTTGAAACATGTTACGTTTTTGCAAGTTGTTAGTATATTTATTCAAAATAATAATACATTGTGTAACAAGTTAATAAAAACTTTATTCGAGGATAGCCTTAATTAGAAAATTAAAACCATAAAGTTTGTTTTATACAGTTTTGTATTCTATATGATAATATTTGAAATTGATTCTACAATTACTCGTAGATATATTATTAATCAGTTTCTATGGTTACGATCAGGATATTGAATTAGTTTGAATGTTTTTTAAATACTTTTATTTGATCTTCTATGTTTGTGTTAGTGTTAGATAGTTATGTGGCTTTGGAAATTATAATAGCTACCTGTCTTTATTAGGACTATATCAGTCTCTATATCTTTGAGTGTAGAGAAATTTAGGAGAAAGTAAATTTTCCTTATTTTCTTTTTAATTTTAGGCGCGTCAACATCTATGGTCATTGGCTCCCTGAGCCTTCTCAGTGCTCAGTGCATTGCCGGCCTCCGGACAATGTTCACTCGTTACAAACAATACTGTCTATCACCGGAGATTGAGCTGTAGAGACTTCTAGACAGAAAAAAATCTAAGGGCCGCATATCTGCACTCGAACCCAGGACCTCCGCGTGGGAGTGCAATGCGCTAAAGCCATTCCCTAATTTGCCTTATTTTTGATAAAATATTTAAAAATCATTAGCTAAGATTAGAATTGAACCGGCTTCCATCTCGACACATGTCCCGCACTTTTGGACATAATAAATGCTTTAAGCACGAACTTGGACAAGTGGACCACAATACCCAAACTTTAATGGGCAGCGCGATACCAAATGGCACGTCCCGCCACCGGTTCACCGGCATAGTAAAAGAAAAAGAACATTTTGAATATATGGAAGTCAATTTTTCTAGTACAATTACTTAAACAGATATCTAAATAGATCGAAACAAGATTACTTAGTTATTCTGTGCGAAATCAGGTTCAATGCTAGATTTTAGATTTTCAGCTTCGGGTGGTCGGGTGGCCGGCACTGCAGCCAACATAAGCTTATTGTGCCATGCATTCAATGCTAAAACTGAATTGGCCCCAAATGTTCTATAGCTCTAAGCCAGTTTTGTTTGGATCACTATTGGCCGCCAACGTTTGCCCCAATCTGCGGTACAAGGCTAAAGTGAATGGTGTGAATAGTATTTAGTGAATAGTGATTTACATCATTGTGGGTGAAACTAATTAAATCATGAATTAGGAAAGCGCAATATTCTAAAGTACTACCAGAGAAAATCCGAAAAAACAAACAAAATTAATGGAAAAGAGAAGTTTACAATAAAACAATCCGCCAATAAAACGAATATTTCAATTTCCCCATTATATTCATTTTTAATGCGGATTATTCGATCCCTATTGTAACTTGATAACTTGGATTTCATATAATATTGAATAATTTCTTAATCGGAATCTAGTGGGACAGTCGCTATTGAATATTGAATTATTCAATGTTGAATATTCTCTCTTCACCCCTTTTACTGGATTCTATTCATTTTCTACCTGCCTCACCGGTTTGGTTACCTCAACTTCAGTAGAGGGTGACCTGCCCATTCTACTGCTTATTGGGCATTCCCTTCCAGCCAGTGTCTAGACAACCCAAAGAGAGTTCATTATTAACTGAACGTTCCCCTTTTCAATACTAAATCTGCTACAAGATTTATGGAATTAATTATTTCCTAACCTACCTATCTTTTACCACTGTATAACTTTATTAACTGAATACACTATTCAAATAAACTTTGTAACACCTCATTGTTATAATTTATGTAATTCCGTAAAAATTAATTTAACTATTTGGGATCACTTTCATTTGAACCCAATTCAGTGGCTGTATAAGCTTTTCTAGAATTTAACCGAATAGTTATTATTATAATAATAATTATTATTATTATGATTAGGATATTTGCATAAGAGGTTAGGATGGCTAGGTAGTTAGTCTGAACATATGGAAAACCCGTTGGGCAAGTTCTGCGAAGGGCAGGACAACTTATAGGTATCTTCCAGACGCGAGGGCTGGCAATAGAATAGTCCCGACAGATTTTTCATAGGCGGTCTCCTGACTTGTAATCGGACATGGGCAGATAAATGACAAGTGGTTTAGAATGGGGCTGGTGAGAGATGGTCGATGTCGCTGTGGCGAAGAGGAGACCGCTGAACACATAGTTTTAGACTGCGAGCTCTATGAAGATCTCCGCACAAAGTTGTGGCGAGGAATTGGATTTCATGTGAACCTTAGCAATGACACTCTGCCCTTGCTTCTGGCAAAAGGTTTGCGGAATCTAGTCTAACGCGGCTTGGGGGTGTTTCCCTTGGTCGCGTCGGAATATGTTCTGCGCGAATTGTGAGATTGAGTGTATGTGGACATTGGCGCTGGTTTGTCTGGTTGCTACTTCGCCTTTGAAACTTATAGTCGTTGAATTTACTGGCTTGCGGCGAGTATTTGCCGAAGTTAGTACGCGGTTTGGTTTTTGGGGCCGTGCATGGACGATACTTAACGACGTTAAATACAGGGGGTTTATATTTTTTTGTGCATTCTGAATGAAAATGCATTGTCCCACAATATTTGCATGGCGATGGCGGTAGGTTATTTTGTTTTCCCACCGGTTTAGTTATTTTGGGTTTCGGCATTATCGCAAACACTGACGGAGCAGAGTCTGCAGCCTTTGTTTCTTTCAGTGCCATAGTATACTCTAGCGCACTGTCTAGTGTTTCTGGAAGTTTAGTGCGAACTTCGTTCCTGAGATTCTGAGGAAGTAGCCTAATGAAGGTGTCGCTGGTAATTTTATTTAGCACCGTCTGTAATGTCAATTTTGGATTAGCTTCGGCCTTGTCCGAAATTAAAGCGAGCAGGTGACGAAGCTTTTGGCGATTTTTTCGACCGAGTCGTCTGGGGAAGCCTGCATGTTTGTGATCTGCCATAACAGAATGAGAGGCGTGGTACCGATTGAGCAGCGTTTTGAGATGGTTTTAAAATCAACTACCTTACCTTCTCGTATTAGCAGCAATTTTTGGGTGTTGTAGAAGGTTTTGGCGGTACCGGAAATTTTGAATTCAACCACTTCTAATGTGGCATCGTCGTCCCACCGTGATAGTCTAGCACAACGTTGAAGTTGCTCTAAGAATAGTTCAATATTCGTGTTCTGTTCCCCATCAAAACACGGAATCTGATTGAAGAGGTTTAAACTAGCAATAATGGACGTTTTATCTTGGGCCAGGGGAGTCGGCGCAGATCTTTCCTTTTCTCCCAAGAGGTGTTGAACAGCCTCTTCCAGAGACATCTGCATACCATTGATATTATATGTGGTCATGGTTTTAATTGATTGAGTATCCGAAACTTTAACGGGACTTGCACGAGTTTTCCTAGATCCCCTAGTTTTCATAAAATCACAAAATAGTTCAATTTAATTGAACGGATATGAACACAGTACAAAAATTAATAATAAAAAAAAATATGTATAGAAATTTGACTTACTCAGAAAGATTACTGGAATCGCTGTTCGGATCCTAGTCGCTGCCACCAGATGTATTGGAATCAGTTATCGGATTCCAGAGGTAATGGAGTTTAGATGTCTTGAAGAGGGACTTGATATGAAGAATAGGCGGAAGTTAGTTTAGAGATTCTTAGAGAGTTATTACTTGAAATACGAACACTGAATTTACAAAAGTAGACTATATTCTAACAATAATTTAAATGTGTCAATTGGTAACTAAAATTAATATGAAATGATAGAAATAAATAAATAATTTAAAGAGATAAAACTACAAATAATTTAAAATGATTTAAGTAGATAAAACTAAGATGCACAACTATGAAATGTTTGATTGAATGATAATAATTATAAGTTAAACCTTGTATAGGGACGCGCTTGCGAAACTGCTGCTGTACTGATCGTTGAAGCTGTAATGCTCGTTGAAACTATAATGATATAATGATCCCCTCCTCCAGTGGGGCGAAGTTTATATTAGTATTACTCACATATTGACAGGTGTGTAAGTAGTACTCACACTAAGACATCTCTCGCAGTGTGCCGACCTTAGTCAGGTCGGTGACCAGTGTGATTTAGGTCAGTGGCCAGATTTGGCGACAGATGGTCGCCCATCGGTGATTTTCAAAGACTGGTAGCCTTGAGTGTTTGTTGGCCCTTGTATGAAGAAATATCGGCCAGGTGGCTTCTGTACAATAATGATCCTTTTAGCGATGCTTGTCTTCGACCGTGCGTATTGACCCTTGTTTTGAAAAGGCTTTTGTTTGGCGCGGCTCTTGTCTTGAAGACAGCGGCTGGCTAGGGCCACTAGTTATAAATTATCCATTCTTCTTGTTATCTTTTGTGAAGATAGCGGCTGGCTGTGTGAAGAAGACTGGTAGCCTTGAGTGTTTGTTGGCCCTTGATGAAGGAATATCGGCCAGGTGGCTTCTGTACAATAATGATCCTTTTAGCGGTGCTTGTCTTTGACCGTGTGTATTGACCCTTGTTTTGAAAAGGCTTTTGTTTGGCGCGGCTCTTGTCTTGAAGACAGCGGCTGGCTGGGCCCACTAGTTATAAATTATCCATTCTTCTTGTTATCTTTTGTGAAGATAGCGGCTGGCTGGAGCCGCTTGACATTGATATGACATTACATCTTTTTAGTCTCGTATGAGGTTTCCACAAGAGTCATTTGTCCGTGCATACATTAGTCATTTTTATATATATATAGTACATACTTCTGGTACCTTTTGTCCAGCTTTTGTCATATTCTTGTAGTATAATGGTGACAAAGTCCTCGAAAAAGTGTGAATGTTAAATCTGTGCTCCTACTTTCCTTAAAACACTCTCTACATTAACTAGTGAATCGTATTCAGATGAAATCTGAAACCTGCCATAATTAATAAAAAGAAACATCTTAGAGAAATATTTAAAATAAAAGTTGCAGCTCTTTGTATTATTTAGATGACATACTAAGTTGAAAGAAAATTTTTGAAACAGTTTTCGAGAAATTCTAGGAAGACTGGAAAAACTGGTGAGTGGAAACGCACTTCCGGTCAACCAGTTTTCTTCAAACTCGGAATATTGGCAACATAATTAATTCTATTTAATATTATTTAGATGATACAATTATGTAATAAATTGAAATAGCACTTTACAAAAAAAAAATATAACCTCACCCTTCCACCAAAAAGTTCCTTCAAATGAATTTTCACAGAGAAATTACAAATAAAGTAGTAGCTCTTTGTATTCGTAGTTAATATAACAAATTAAAAGAATATCGTTGGAGTTGTAGTGGAAGGACGAAATCGAAAAATAATAGTTTAAAGTTTAGAATATTTTATAGTATCCAAAATTGTATTTTTGTTAATATTTTATAATTATCTTAAAGATTAAATGATAATAATTATTGTTTAGATAATTTGATTGTTTTTAATTATTTTCTCAGCGGAAATATCTTAAATATTTCCCATAATTGAAATTTCTAATGAATTTCATTTTTAAATTTTTGTAATTGTACCTCTTTACCCCAATCCCTTGTGAATTTTGAATTTATGAGTGTACTTAATAGATCGCAAATTGTAAAGATATTACGCGATAATAACCTTTCTGTTGAAGGCAATTTGCTCCAATTACGTAGACGTCTTGAAAAATATAATCTTTCCCCAAGTAATTCATTCAATTCCAAACTGTATAAGATAAATGGACAAGACATGGGCATCGACGCTGCTGTAGAATATTTACTTGCTCAGCAGCAATTAGCAAATCCTCCAATTAACAATCAAACCTAGTGCCTTAAGAAATTTGCAATTGATAAACAGTTGCCCACTTTCGATGGCGAAAATTCAGCCAAAGTGTCTAATTTCCTTGACCAAATTTGCCATTGTGCTAGTCTTTCTGGCTGGGACGACGCAGCAAAATTAGAAATATTAGCACTTAGGCTCTCAGGTTCTGCAAAGATATTTTACGACACCTAGAAAGCCGAATTACAAGGCCAGGGTACAATTATAACGTATCCTCTAATTTCAGAGCGACTTCTAGCCCGATTTCGTAAGGAGAAAACACCCCTAGTCCTCTTACAACAAATGACTAATATCTAGTCTCTACCCACAGAGTCTCCTGAAACCTTCGCGGATAGAATTAGACACATCCAATCCGCCATTCATTTAAAAGCACAAGCTAACCCACTCGAGGCCTTACAAACTATTTTAGATAAACTAGCCACTGATGCATTCTTGAAGTCACTTCCTCAACCGCTTCGTAATGAGGTACGAACTAAGCTACCTCAAAAATTAGACGAAGCACTTTCTTATGCCAATGCCCTAAAAGAAGTACAGGCTTCTGAAACAAACCCCACAGTTTTCGCTGTCACTTCGAAAACTTTTAAACCTCGCACACCCCCATTTCCTTGTCGTTTCTGTGGACAAATGCATTTCCACAGAGAATGCCCGCATCGTAATAAAAGTCAAAAGCCACAATTAAAACCAACTAGAGTTTTTAATGTAATAAAGAACAGACCTTGTCGCCATTGTTCCGGTCCACATTTTGACGTGGACTGCACCAACAAATTTAGAGCAAAACCTCGTACTAAGAATTTTAATATTCCTAGAAATTTTAATCACAGGGTAAATAGTAATAATCACTATAATAATAATCAATATTATAGTAACAATCATAATCCTCGAGTTAATTCAAATAATTCACGATTTAACTCTTATTCAAGTAGACCTCAATATAATCATAATAACAATGGTAACGAAACTAGCAATAACCTCCAAAATAGGCCCACTTGCCAATTTTGTTCAAAATTTGGACATACGGCTTGAAATTGTTTCCAAATACAGCCCAAAACGAGTTAGCCCTCAGTCGCTTTCTCGACTAATATTACGATCTGATATTATGACCATGGCTATCACACCTGCTTCCATCAGTTCTGACTAACCAGGTAATAACTAATTATGGCATCACGTCCCTTCATTTGCATGCGGACAATGTCAAAAATTCCAAATTTTCTGGCGAATACATACTTTCGCAATTAAAAGGCAATTTCCAATTAATACTTGTAGAAACGTTCTTACAGGGCAATCATTAATTTGCGCACGCACCTAACACTTAAATTCAACATTCAATTTTAAAATAGTACTCAAACGTACCAATTTAGTACCAATCGCTAAGTTTACTAAAATCCCTAGTAACTAGCCACAAAATTTCTGTGCCACCTCGCGCACACAATACATAACACTTGAAATAACATACTTGACATAATCTCTGGAAATAATTCTCAATATATCACACTGAACTTTACATACTACACCACATGTATATGTTATATGTAAGAATTTTGTCTTAAGAACAAAAATGTCTAAAGTGTATTGATATATTTTTTTTACTTTAGTTGTTGCAATAATAATCGACATATTATTTTTGTTTCAGCACTGAAAACTCTTGTACCACGAATCATAAATTTATTCCGCCTTTAATATTTGTAATTATTGCATTGTATATTTTAAATAATAATTTACAATTTATTTTATATTGCAGAAATCAAGATGACCAAGTGAATTTGTTGCTATTTTTGATATGTGATGAAATTAAAATTTTTTTATATATAGTATTGACTAATTAAATAATGTTTTTTTCAGTTCGCCTTAAAAGGAAATTAAATAATTTGTATTATTCTTGTACTTGTCTGTCATTTGTATTTTAATGTTATATTTTTATAATACTTAATTGTTTTCTTGTATTGTTCAAGGTTATATTCAACTCATCTAGAAAACGCAAAACAGTTGAAAGAACTCATAGCTATAGAAACGGCCGAAATACTTGCACATACCCCTCAAGCTAGATATTTCATCTTTACCTCTTAGCTTTAATAATTTTTACACTAATATTTGTTGAAATTTAAATTTGTTTAACCTCTCTTTTACAGATCCAGGAGTCTTCGTCGACTGCACCACTGCATGTGCATGAATGTTATTGCATGCGCATGAATTTAATTGCATAAAAATTGCATGATTAGTTGTAAGAAATTGAAATTATCAATAATGTATTTATGCATAATTCAAAATTCTGTATGATCATTTTTCAGATACACAAGATTTTACAAAAAGAAAAGATCTTCATATTCTCATACCCTTTGCGATCGCATATCCTCACATCCTCGCGCATCCCTGCTCGCTTATTAAATATATATATATTTTAAATATGATTGTATATTTATGTTAAGTTGTACAGTATTATTTATATTATGTTGTACAGTACCGACTTGTCTACATTGATCACCTTGTCTACCCTTGCCAGTCACATCTTCATCAGCAACACTCTCACTCGCCATGCAGTGTTCGCCTGTCAGCCTACCACCACAGCAACGCTCACTCACTCACGCAGCGTTCGCTCGAGCAGAAGATATTCAAACGCCACTGCAATGCTCACACCTTCAAGCAGCGTTTGCTCCAGAAGAAGATGACTGCAGCCTACAACACTCAGACACTTTGCAGAGGCTACACAACGCCTCTCACCTTACCACAGGATAACTTTCAAGCCTTTATAACTGCAGATTACCTCCCAAATTTTTCGTGCCGAAAAATTTCTCCAGGAGGGGGGATAATGTAGTGGAAGGACGAAATCGAAAAATAATAGTTTAAAGTTTACAAACCCAACAAGTCCAACATACTTACAAGCCCTTTATACAAGACCGCTCGTGCTACACAACCAGCTACTACAAATACACACACATCATCACACCATCACGATTACAGAGTCTTTTCAAGAAAATTGCAAAAATACTAAAATATCCATAAATAAAGTGGTACTTCCGGTTGAGAAATTTTGACAAGCACGTTCCTGTCGGATCCCATGGTGACACTCAGATGGATTATCAATTTTGAACTTTCTGCGATTTTTCTTTCTTGAACTATGCTGTTTGTATATGTGATATTGATTTTTAATTTATATATGTGATATTGTTATTAATTTGAAATTACCAAATTATGAAGAAAATGTAACATTCGCTGGCAAAAGGGACTATTCAGCTAGAAGACCACTACTGTCTTTTAGAGTTCATAGAACTCGGTTAGCATTGTCTACCCCTTCTCACAGGGGTGGATTTGAACAATTAAGAGAAGGCATTCTTTCAAGAACAGTCTGCAATCTACTTTCAAACAAGAACAGTCTGAATTAGACACTGAACCAGAACACTTATCTTGCGCTCTCTTAGCATCAGTGCCAGTCATAAATTAAAACTTTAGAGTTTCCAGATCTAGATAAATAATTGATTTATAAACATAATAGTTGTGATATTATAAAAATACATAAATTCATTTAGAGAATAATATATTTATTTCGAAACAGTGGTGATCTTTTAATTATTTCTTATTACTTCTCTTTTCTTTGAACATACACACAAGCCCTTTACTAAACCGCTCACGCCACAAGCTACCACTCTTACAACACATCCACATCAAAAACATTTCATATACGTACACACACTTTTCTAACAAACACGCTTTTTACAGCCTCAGGGGACATCAAAACGTGTATTTCTGGTGAAAACTCGATATTGAAAATTTGACACGATTACAATAGTTCCTCTAACAGCAGTTAGAGAAATTAAAACTGAATAATATCTCAATTACTAGTCAAAATTCAATAATGAATATTTCATTTTATTCCTCATTAATAACAAATAGTGTGCAATCACACTCTGAATTTTAACATGTTACTGAAACAAGTGGCATCATGCTCTCTTGCCACACAAGTACTGGGAATGTGCGGGCCAAGTAACGAATTGCCCAATTTCGTACTCTTTGATGTTTTGCATTAATTTAAAAATAATCTAAATAAAAAAAAAGATTTAATAATTCACACCAAAAAATAACCATCCTATATTTATCTTTTATATATAACGTCGGGTTAAATTTTCACTAATGAAGTTAAGGGATAAACTTACTCCAACACAAAAATACAGAAATGAAAAGTGCAATAAATAACTAAATTTTATAGTAATAACTAGAAAAATAAGATTATTTCTAAAGTGAAAGTTGAATTTTATATATTGTATAAAATATATTGTTAATGTTATATAATAATTCCTGGACAGAGTGAGGCTTTAATTGCGTTACATATTGTTCTGGATGTAAGTGTAATGCCTGGGGGCGGTTTGTGCTAATGAACGAAGGTCATCAAGTTCTCTTGCTATCCGGGGTTCCCCGCTTGACGAAGAGGGAATATTAAGGGTAACGATCTTTTTCTCGCTTCAAAAACACTCTCACTGCTTGAAAATACCCTTTAGCTTTATCTTCTAATTTAATTATATCAAATGTACATTTAGAATTTAGAGAAATTTAACACACCCTATAGGTGTCTTTGACCTTTCCTACAGTTGACTGCCATTTATTTTTAATGAATCAATTAAACTTTTAGGATTTTTTTTATTTTTAAATAAATTATCTTTGAATTTGAGTTAAGCGATAAATCATTTAACTTTGTAGTTTCAACAAACTTTTTCATCTACTTGTCCACAAACCAACAAAAAATTTAATTAATTAATTTTTATATAAATCATTAATTGTAAAGAATATTGATTATAGCCATTTTACATTATTACTTTCTCTTACACCTATTAAGAGGAAGTATTATAATCGTGTCAAATTTTCGATAACGAGTTTTCACCGGAAATATCCGTTTTAAGGTCCCCTGAGTCCAAAAAAGTGTTTTTTAGTAAATGGTCTGTGTGTGTGTTTGTGTGTGTGTGGTGTGTATGTGAACAGCATAGCTCAAGAATGAAAAACCGTAGAAAGTTGAAACTTGACATTCTGTTTAGATATCACCAAGGGATCTAGCAGTACGTTATCTGTCGAAATTCCTCAACCGTAAGTACCACATTACTAGTTGTTTTTTTTTTTACTTTTTTGTATTTAACTCAAAAATGGCTTCGTCGATTTTCTTCAAACTTCTTATATCAACTACACATACAATGATCTAAAACTGTTATTTAAAACATTTCTCTGGAAAAATTCATTTAAGGGCAGTTATGGGGGAGGGGTGGAGTTAGCTTTTCATCTAAAGTGCTATTTCAGTTTATTAGACAATTCTGTCATCTAAATAATGTTAATTAGAATTGAATATATTGTTGAAATTCCGAGTATGTAAAATATCGGTTAACCGGAAGTGCGTGTACGTTATCATTTTACTAAATGTTTTTTTGCAATTTTTTAAGATTTTTTCAAAAAATGGCTCCATCGATTTTCTTGACACTTAACATATAATCGCAATATACAAAGGTCTACAACTTTTATTTAAAACATTTCTCTGGGAAAATTCATTTAAGGGCACTTTTAGGGGAGGTGTGGGGTTAAGTTTTTATCTAAAGTGCTTATCTTAGTTGATTAACAATTCTATCATCCAAAGAAAATTAATTAGAAATAAATCGATGGGTAAAATTCCGAGTTTCTAGGAAATTACTAAACCGGAAGTGCGCTTTTTTACTGAACAGTTTTTTCAGTTTTCGACGAATTTCATTAAATTTGGTACACTAACTATAATATTTGTCAATTATAATTTTCGAGAATTGGAGTAAGTGTTTCACATCAGATTTTTTTCGTATTGAATGATATTAACTTCATACATTAACACAAATATAATCTTCTTACTTCCATTTACGAGAAAATAGATTTCTAGGGAATAACGACAACATCTAAAACATCATTTGAATCAAGTTTATAGATCTTCACCACTTGATAAATCAAGGGTAACTAACTTTTAGTTTAAACAATCCAGCTTTGATAGACATTCAAATATTGGGAATGCACTAAATAAAAGTTTCACTTTGCAGCGAATTACAAGACTGGATTCTTTTTGAGCTGGATAGCATGGTTGAGCCCAAGTCATAAATTCCGTTACCCACAATTAGGACCCATCTAGGGGCTTGGTCTTTTATAGACTTCACAAGGATCTTTTTGCCTGTGAATTTCTAGAGATATTTAACCATTTAGCAATAAATATGGAGGGAATGGTTGTATCGTCAGATAATATAATGGCGTAACGATTTTAAGACATCGCTTAAGCAAACTATTCAAAGAAGTGGATCGACTTCCTGCATTTCTCAAGCCCTGACTAGCAAATAAAGAGAGTTTAATCCTTTTTCAAAAAACTAGAATTAAGGATAGTGATCTAGGAACTGTGATTAAGTATATATTAATGTAATAATAATGGAGAAAAGAATTTTATTGACATCAATTCTTAATAAACTAATAAAAAGAGATCCACCCAATGCACAATAAGTCTGTTCGAAATATATTGCTAAGAATTAGGTGTTACATATTTAGTTCTTCACCATGTGTTTTCATAATTCGACAAGTAAAATTGTCATGTGACATTTCATCACATTCAATGTACTACATAATATTATCACAAGACCGTTTTATTTATTTTATCACATTTCAATATTACATGCAATATTTTATCAATTACTTTTTGAATTTATCACAGAGATTCAGGGTTCAATTCCCATGAAGGCAAAGACGGTGTTGCCACAGCATGGTGAGAAAAAGTTGGGAGCTACAGTTAGTAGCGAACCTGTGTAGCGAAGGCCAGAACTAACAATGGTGGTAACCATATCCCCCCCCCAATTAAATTTGCCGTCTCGGACTGCTGCACCAAAAGATTTTAATTTTTTCTGATTCTAAAAAAGCCTGAAAAAATCTATGAAAATTTCTGATTTCTATGAAAAGCGACTAACTTTCTCAATTCATTACACACAAAAGCTAATGTCTTTTTATTCTTCTGAATTTTTTTTTAATTAGTTTAAGTTTAGTTTGAAAATAAGCTTTGACAACAAGTTTACATGACTTTGAATTGTCTATCGTTAATAGTTTTTACGTTCTTCCTCTTTCAAATAAATGGTAGCGGAAATTCGTAACTTTTTTATATTATTCCAATTGGAACATTAGAATTGTTGAACATTAGAACATTAGAATAGAACATTAGTCTTGTATCGCCATAAAAAAAATCACAAGAAGTAATAATTCACTGCATAGAAAATCCACAAACATTTATCACAGGAATACTACTCAGAAAGCTGATATAAATGATCTGAACTTGCTCTACTATCGAACTGAACTTTTTACTTCTGGACAAACGAATTGATGCTCACTAAATTAGTGAAACACATTTTACTAACCGATCTAATTTTAACATTCGTTTCTAGCTGATTTACTTATGATCCAGACTGCATAGATTTCAGAGGAATAGCTATTCTAATAGGAAATTCCTTATCCCAATATCCGCTTCCCTCTGATCCTGTTCAAACGGTAGTGGCTTCTTGACTGACTTAATAAGCGTAACTAGCGCATTTGAAGGGAGCATGACCAATGGGTTTCTTCTCCCCTCCTTGAAACACTTGTGATTTTTTTTTTGTATAATTTTTTCCATTATACATTTTTGTACAGATATAAAATAAAAAATAAATTAATTAATACTTGTTGGCATTAATTCACCCCTGATTTTAAGAAACTCAATCTCTTCTCTAATATTAGATTCTAAAAATTAATCATAACCACTTATGGCCCTAACTAAATTTGCTTAGGTGTCAGCAGGGAAATTAATTAAAACTTTTTAAAAACATATATTAACAAGTATGGTTTAGACTAAAATATGGTAGCGCTTTATCCGAAGAAATAAAATTGAAATAAGAGAATACTTCAAGTTGAACTTCAATCCAGTTATCTCTTTGGTTTATTCATTTGAGATGTCGAATATTTTTTCCGGAGTATGTGAGATAGCTGAATTAATTGGTAACCTAAAATAATGACTTATATATTTTACCGCACACTGATGACATAACGAGTAGTCACTCACTCCCACTGAGAGCATTATAAAAATGAAACTATTTGCTAAATATTCTAAAAGAACTTTTTAGAAGTTGATGGCAATAAGACTGAAATTCTCCATAGATCGCTCAAAAACAATAAAAAGTTATTATATATATATATATATTTTTAGCGCTGATCTCTTTCATTTAGTCTTTAAAATCTGTTGAAACCAAAGCAAGTTCAGCAGTAGGAACTATATAAAGTGCTTGCAAAAAATTCAAAATAAGATCGATTGAAAACACAATGAGACTAAACGACGCCATTGCCATTAGTACTCTTCATTGTGGCGTAGAAGTAGAAGGGGGAGGAAGAGTCAACTTTACTATTCACAGCACTATTGAAAAGACAAATCTAAAGTTGTCTAAGATTATTTAATCTAAACAAGAACTCTCATTACTGACTGATTGGAACTGGATTTAATATAAAACCATTTCAGTTACAAAAATTTTTAACGTTAAATTGGTTTATAAAATACTTGGTATGAATGATAAGAGGACATCTAAAACTTGTAATCTTACATTAAAAGAATTACTTAGAAACGAAGTACTTCTTGTAAATTTAATTGGTTCATTCAATTGATTAACTTATGGAATAAGATTAATTATTGGTTTTATTTTATTATAATCCAAAATAAAAGAAGAATCCATCCAAAATAAAAAATGAAATTCTCCACATTTTAAGCAAATATAAAGATTATTTGAAATTATCAGATTACAAGCCCGGAATGAGGAGAGGTAAGATCAGTTCTATGTATGCAGTAATGTACGAATGTGGCATCCCTACTACTACTTTCTCACAGTTTTATATTCAATTCAATAAAACTGTGATTATACCCATAAATTCGTAAAAAGATCTAACTTATTCAAATTGTCGGATAAACTATTTATAAAAATTAAAAAGATCATAAAACTAAAAAATTCACCATACAAAAGATAGACTTGATAGTTTCAATACCAGCCGCAGCAATCTGAACCATCGTTTCTCCCAGATCACTTTAACTAAACAATATCTCCTCTGGCAAATGGCGAAAGATGGCAAATGAGTATCAATTTGGATAGCCAGTTTCCTTCTAGAATCCTTCACTAGATTCCACTAAGAAATGATTTACATTGAAGAATCTAGCCTGCAAATACGTCACACAAATTCTGGAATCAATAATTTCAATATCAATTTACGTCCCAGCTCAACTACATAGTAGAAAAGATACAGCACCTTGAGTGATTGAATGTGAACTTGAGAATGAATTGAATGGACTGGTCTTGGCGGTGGGTGTCTCAGTTGTGGGTCCACTTTTAGTGCATAGTGGTGAACCGTGGCCAGCTGAATCATTTCCTTTCTTGTTTTGGCCGGTGTGAGTCCGGTTATAATATTATAGGGATAGTACTTCTTAGGCAGCCAAATGTTTTTGGATGAGTAGTATTTTTAATTTTGCCTTATCTCTTCCTATCTGATTAGCACAATAACCCCTCAGCCACGCTCGCTGAAATGTATTGGCAAATGAGCTCCAATTTTGGACAACCAATTTTCCCCTAGATGCCGTCTTCCAAATCCTCTAAGAAGTAATATGTTGGAAAGCCACCAAATTCCCCACGCAGAAGCTGCTATTAACACAAAAGAATGGTAATAGCCACAAAATTTGTTATATTGAAATCTGTTTGCCGATCAGCAGTATTACGAACTTCCAATGTTGAACCTCCTTAAGCTTCCATCTGTTATACCCAATTTCATTTTACACATATAAAATGGCGTTGATAGACTAGTGATATTTACAGTGGGACTTCCCTTTTAAATATATTACATTCATTTTGAATTTTCAAGAGCATAAGACTCTCTAAAACTCTTGCTGTTAAAATAATACAGCATAAATCATTATGGTTTATAAGTGGATAGCACTTGCACAAAGATGTTCTTGTCAATTTGATTCCTCCTTTAATGACTTGTTCCGTTGGAAATCACAACTTTCGTATTGTTAGACAAGATCCGACCAGGGAATTGGGAGGAATCAGTTAGGTGTGCCACTTCATCTTCAAAGTTTCTTTTTAATAAACAATTAGATTGGTATTGCAACCATGTGTGACTTTTTTTTTTTAATAAAAGCTTAATGATCTTAATAATCCTCCTAAAATCTTAATGATCTTCGGTGGACAATTAAAATAATATGTCTGCTTTTACACTTAACTGCACATCTTGTGTATAAAAAATAATTGTGATCTGGGTCCGTTATGTAATCTGAATGCAAAAGAAGAAATTTTTCATTTATCGATCCTATTTTGCCCTGTTTTGTCGGAGTTTCGTCTACGGATCCTCGGAATGCAAATTTTAATTACCCCCACCTTATTGCTCACATCAATAGTTTCGATTGTCCCAATCGTTTAAGTTTTATTCGGCAAGTATGGTAATACAATTTTTTTTTTTTTTTATAACTTAATTTTAATTAATTTATATTATTATTCATGATACTGTAAAATTGAAGTTGAAGTTCGGTCACATAAAAAAACTCTTTTTTTTTCCTCAAATTTTCACCGACGTTTCTACAAATTTATTGTCTTCTTCAGGGTCTGTTACAACGCAAAGCAAATCAGAAATAAAGAATACACAAGAATGTATTAATACATATAACGTTTATATACATAAACGTTAATATTGTAACGCAGCCACTGGTGCAATCTAGGAGAGAAAGCAGGCACCTCATGTAGTGGCCGCTACGAAGGCTGGCGGCGCGCTCTAGCCCTTTCTAGAACAATCGATAACCTTCTAGACCCTTCTCCCCCGGTATAAATAGTGGCCAGAAACTAATTTTGCAAGTCTGTGTTAACGCTCTGTTTTACAAATGATGATGGGCAAACGCCTGAAACCAATCAATGACCACAATAAAAAAGCCTGCTTGTGAGAGAAGACAGTTTTTTGTATGTGAGGTCTGTCAAAACAAAGATTAATATTTAATTTTTAACAAATTTCCTACTTTTTATCTAATGAAACTCATAACTATTTAATTTTAAATACCTAAACAGTGAAATATACTGTATGTGTGTGTATACTGTGAGTTGTTAAATAAACTTTGTAAAAAATATTGATATTTTTCTAACCTTTTTCTAATGCCTGGTCAATTTCCCCGCATGGGTAGAGCAAAGTGGCCTCTAGCAGTGATTAAACAAAAAATGTTCTGTTCCTTTAGTTTTCTATAAATCTCTCTGAGGATTTTTTTTTTGTAATCACAGTAAAGTACACTATAAAAATAGCTACTAAAAAATACTTAGAACCTTTTAGGTTTTTCTAAAAAAAATACTGGCTACTTTGCCCACCTCTCCCCTACTCACTAAAGTTTTCCTTTTTAAATTTTCAAAAAGTATAGTTTACCTTGTGATATATCATCACCAAGCTTTAAAGAAATACGATTTGTCAAGGTTGATAAAGGGCTAGAAGAGGGGATGGGAAAACCATGTTACTTAAGAAATTCCAGAAGACCGTTATAGCTGAGGGATAGATTGTTGGTATCTGTTCTAAAATTGATAGCTAATTTATTTTTTTTAATATGTATCATTTCCAAAATATTTCTTTTTTTAATATTATTGTTAATGGAAAGAATGTAGTGTTTTCCATGAAAAATTCATGTTTGTTTGGTTAGTGCTGTAGTCATTTTGCAGTGCTGTCAGTTGGTTTTTTGTTTTGCAGTTTTATTTATGTTGTACAGCCTATTTTTTAAATATTGAGATGTCTGTCCTATGTATGTAGCTGGGCATTGCAAACAATTTATTTTATAAATAACATCTGATAATAAAGTTGTGAGTGGGGTGAGTTTAGAAGAGAGTTTTTTTTAGAGGATTAGAGTTTCTGTAAGCAATGGAAATGTTATATTTTTTGTAGATTTCAGCTATTTTTCTGATAGATCCTGAATGTATGTGATAGAGATATAAGATAATGGAAGTTGTTGTGATGGCGTAGTCGGAATTCGGTTGGTCATAATAGCCGTGATAGTTAATATAAATTTTTTATACTATATAGAGAGGATAGCTATTATTTTTAAATGTATTGGATAATTTTAATTTGTTTTTCTCATTGAAACGGGAATGACTAACATTAAGTTAGTACACATTTGGAAAGAGATTTAAAAAAGTTAATTTTCTGATTATATGGATGATTAGAAAGGAAATGGAGGAATCTATCAGAACGAATAGATTTGATGAACCAGTTAGTAATATGAAAACCATTTTCTTTACGGATAATCGTCATTTTTATGTTATATGGAACTGTAAAATATTAGGATATAATATAGTATAGGATTCATTTGTGACTAAAAACCCAACATCCATTTTACAATATCAAATACAGCGGTCGCAACGAACATCAAAACATGATAAATGATTTTAAATATAATGATTTTTATTTATTTATTTGTATTTTTTGTTAAAGCCTCCATCAATATAATCATTTGGTTTTTACATTTTTTCCTTTTCTTTTTTTTTTTGGATAATATTTGTTTTCTTTTAATATTTTTGTTTTGTTGAGCATCGACCTCCGGCTGGCATTTTCAGTAAGCCGTACAATAATTTTTTCTGTAAGATTTCTGTATTATAAAAAAACATAAAATAAAATATTATTATTATTAATATCTTTATCTTAGGGCATATTGATGGGTGAGGTGCTATTGCATCTTAAACACTATCTCATCCGTTACTGACTTTGAATAATTTTTGTTAAACTCAAGAAAAAGTATAGGATACATTTCAGATTTTATAGTACCAGTCCGTACTGGATACAATATCAATTTCCAGAAGTCTTTTTTAATTAGTAAAGGACTAATTACTAACAAATGTATTGTTATTTGGAATTCAATTCAGGAAAGGAAATTAGCGTAGGCTGAAATTAGGATAGGCAAAGGACAATAAATTAACATTTTATAGATTTCGTTATTTAAATTTTTTGAGCCAATGTAAAATATTTTAGAAATTATATTGAATTTGTAAGTTTTATTTGTTTTTTGTTTTTTTTAATGTTCCCCTGCTAATCTGTTAGGAAATATAATATTATATTTTATTGAATAAAAAAAAGAAAAAAGTATTATATAATATTTTATTGATGAAAAAGGCAAGATACAAATTGAAAAGGCATTATATTTTGCACAAATAATCTGCCATGGGAATACGAGTATTGCCTTGCGTCCTTTCAAATAGATTTTCTTTGCAAGTTAACTTCCAATGGAGTATGCAAAAGAAATTCTCTATCGCCCCTCCATTCCATATTCCAGATAAAAGAAGAGATGAAAAGAGTTGACAGTTTGGAAATGGGGGGGACAGATATAAAAATTATTACTGACAAGATCACAAGTTTATACCGACTATTTGAGAGTGTAGCTAATGGTTGGAAATTGCTATTCCAGTATGAACAGATCAAATTTCTCCTGCATATCTAATGTAAATATTTTAGTTAAGCAATAATTTCTCAAGAAAAGGTTTTACTCTATTTTACAATACTTTAGAGGATGCTGTAGAAAACTATAAATTTTCGGAATTGATTTCTTTTTACCATTGATCGGAAATATATTTTTGGAGTGAACAAATGTTTCTAGCGAATATTTCGCATTTTATGTATATGTTATTTATGTGTATGTGTTTATGTGTGAATGTGTGTTTGTCTTCTGAAAAAATACCACAAAAATCAACAATCGCAAGTTTATATATGGTATAAGCACCTAAAGGTATCCATAAGCACATAAAGGTTTTGGTTCAAAATCTGTCCAGTAGAAATGTAATGTTTGGATTCTCCTTTTGTTTTTTTTAGTTTAACTCGAAGCTTTCTTGTCTCCTTTTTCATTATTCAGATTTTTCAAAAATAATTCCAATATACTTTTCATTTGAAAAAAAAAAAAAGCTAACTCATAAATAACACACCATTTTTGTTTGGAACATGGAATTGATAAGCGCACTGTGTAAAAAAGTAAAATTCAATAAACCGCCCTTCTTCTTTAGTATTATTATTGTTATTCAAGTAAGGGGAGGGCAAAATCCTATGTTATCCAAAGCCTCCTAAGGAATAACAACTACTGGGTCTGGAAAAAAGTCCAGGCCCAGGTTTTACCCATCCAAGTTTCACCACAGACCTAACAAATCGGACCAAAACCTTAAAAGGACATAGCTTAAGTTCCTCTACCGATATCCTATTCCGGCTGAAGGTCCTAAACCTTACCTCCTCATAGCCCAAACAATCCGTCATTAAATGCATGGGTGTTTTCTCCTTCGTCTCACGAACTCTACAAAAGGGTTCTTGCATGGGTTCCATTGTATAGAGATATCTCCTTAAACCACAATGCCCAGTGAGGAAGCCAACCAGATGCCTAAGAGACATCGGACCCCGCTACTCAAGCTCCGTCCGGACCCCCAATGAGCATCTAGACTGCCGACAACCTACTGCACTCATCTATAAGGATGAGTGCTGCGAGGTCATCCACGTCTGAAAGCTTGACAAACATGTGCCAGAAGACACACCAACAGCAGGCTCGGAACCAATGAAAGGGAGAGTGGCGCCTAATTTGGCAAACCTATCCACCTCCTCATTCCCAAAGATTCCCATATGACCTGGAACCCAGACCAGAAGCACATTCTTCAAATGAAGAAAGATCTTCCAGTCTTTTAGAACATTCCAACACTAATCTGGAAGTGAAGACATATGAGCTGAGCACCTTCAACGCAGCCTGGCTGTCCGGGCAGATACAAAACCTTTTAAATTAGTCTTACGCACCCTCTCATCCAAAATACAAGAATTACATAAACCTCATCCTGGAAAACGGTGGCCCAGTCGCCAAGAGGCACCGCCAAATGGTCTCCCGTCTCAAAATAGACGGCAGACCCAGACCTACAATCCATCCTGGCACCGTCCGTGTTGCATCGGAGATAATTCTCAGGAATCACCCAGACGGAACCAGGGTCAACCAATCTTCCCTAGAAAGCAACCTAACCCTGTAGGAGTGACCAAAGACAAAAGTCTTCAACATCCTATCAGAAGGGAAACTGTAATGGGAATCCTTAAAAGCATCTCGCGATAAATGGCAGAATGACCATACCGCTTACCCTGCCAAAAAGCTGCCTGTTTAATTCTATGACAGGCTTTCATTGCCTGGTTTTCGCCTCCACAAAGAGAGATGGAATTCTTAACAAACTCTTCTTTAGTAAAACTAAAATGTTCTCATTCGATGAAAGTGTTTTTTCAAACCAATTCCACCATTTGGTCAATGGGAAATACATCGATTAAGATGAAGAATTGACTAGGCGGTTTTAAGGTAACGAAGAACAAAAACCGCTAGTAGCCTAGTGAAAGTGAAATCGACAAAGAATTAAGTTCCTGGAAAAACACTAAAAGATGCTTGTTCATGTGAAAAAAAAACGCAAAGTTTAATTTTACTGAAGAGATAAGATTGCAAATTTTTCAAGATTTTTATTATACATTGGATTCTAGCTCTCAAAAGCAGTTCCTCGCACAGTGCTTTGAAGAAATCGAAAAGAAAGTTTGAACAGTTTCGTCAAAATCAAAGACCAAGTTTGTTCAAAATTTAGTCTGTTATATTTTGTGTATATAATTGTGAGCGACATAAAATTCAAGTATTCTGTACTATGTTTTCAAAATACATTAGATATCAGACCTGGGAAAATAAAAGTGATAGCAAAAAAGTAAAGATATCCTTTTTCATTTGCCCAGCAGATGAAAGCGGCCAAACATGATCACCAGCAAAGAAACTGTGCTGATTCAATTACTAGAATTGAAGATCATATAAAAAGTTTCCCTTCGTACATAAAGTCATTACTCAAGATCACATACTGAAAAAAAAATACTCCAAGATTTGAACATTTCTAAAATGTGTACATTCTATAGAGAACATTGTTCAAATAAAAACATTTTACCAGAACTTGAGTCATTTTATAGAAAGATATTTGTTAAAAAATACAATTTATCATTTCATCATCCTTCTAATGATATGTGCGCAAAATGCGACAAATATAAGATCCAGATTAATGCCTGCACAGTTTTACGAGAAAAGGGAGTGCTAGAAGAAACTTACAACCAACATCTTGCCATGGCTGACTACACAAAGCATCATTAATGGACACGTAGAATTTTTATGCTTTGATCTAAAGAAATGTCTCGCCACACCTATGCTTCCAAAAAATATTTCATTTTATAAAAGATGTTTGTGGACATATAACTTGATTGTCTACAGTTGTGTTAGTAAGATAGATAGATAGATAGATAAACGTACTGTATTTAGTGATATAGTTAGACATATAGTTAGACATTACAGGGGTTCTGTGCTTTATGATAATATGATATGTATAAGTTATTTTATTATAAATTAAATAATAGTTTCTTACTCTGCAGACACGTGATTAAAATAAAACAAATATTCCTTAATGTTTATCAATTTAATTATTAATGATTAATAAAAATTGGTAAAAAATAAAGTAAACTAAATATGATAAAATTAGAAACTTATTTATGACATTACTTCTTTATAATTATTATCCTTACTATATAATTGTTGGCTATTATTATTGTTTTACATAATAATCTTTTCCAAACCTTTTATTTATTTACAGACAAACTATTCCTCAAGGCAAAATGATCTTAATGTTAAAGCTTCTGAAATAAAAAAATAAATTTTATCTAGATGGTTTTTATTAGGTATAATTAGAAGATCACTTAAATTAGTTTTACTCATAATAATTTCTGACAGGTAATGTTGTCCAATTGGTTCATAAATGGGACAATACATTAACAGGTGCTTCAGAGTTTCATCTTTACCTGAGTTGCAGACTATGCAAACAGACGAAGTATCAATATGATGGTAGCCGCCACTTTTGGATCATATTCTTACTGATTTGTCGCTAGATACTCTTAGCTGACTTACCACCCTAATCCTATCTATCGCACTACTGCCTCTCAGGTAATCTTCTGTTGCACCTAGCCCACTTATATGTCTATAGATTGAACTATAACTTGAGTTTATTGCCCTTTCTATGTCTAATGAAACTGAATGATTTATCCACTTATCTATTAAACTCGGAACCTTTTGTTTAACTATATTTTTTATCAGTTACATCAACAATTTCAGGCTGCCCAATTGCAGTTAACCATCTCCGCAGCTGATTGATCCAATTCCTTTCTGTTCCTCTATTCTTTAATCTGTCCAGTTCCAAAAGCCAATTAAAACATAGTTTTGGAAGTCTTAGTAAGAATAAACACGCTGAATGTTACATTTGGGATGCATCTATTGGAGGTAGAGGAGATCAAGA